>OZ022416.1:24901402-24911402 GCA_963989365.1 Rhimphoctona megacephalus | reverse complement strand
GAGAATTTTGTCATTTCCGAGATGTTTTCGAAGACTTTTTGTTTTCTTTCTGACGTTTCCGTGATTTTTAGCACATTCACTAACGTCCTTGAGGAAAAAAAAAATACAATCAATTGAAAATCTCACCTTGACCATCCTCCTTAAAAACCAACTCTCTCTTTTCAGTTTCGTTCTCGTTCTTTCCTCTCCTCCTATTTTTTCCTCCCTTTCCTACAAACACAAAAACAATTTGCTCGATTTACGAAATTCGTGACGTAGAGCATTTTTTTTTGTCCCCCCGAGCATCGATTATTCCTTTGACCGAAATTCGTACTGTCACAGGTTAATCCCCAAGCTAACCACATTTTGTCCCCGTAAGATTGGAAAATGATATCGAAACGTATTGACGAAGAACGCAATGAAAGGAATGGAAACAATAGATCTTGTTTTTTATTTCGTTGCTCAGCTTACCCTTATTCTTCGGCATTTTGTTTTAACGGAGCACAAACAGCGTGGTTATTTAACGAGATTTATACTTGAGCTTGCTACAGCCACAGCATGTACTTACACCACCGCACTAAACCCACGAAAGGATGGTGATTGCAGAACGTCAAAATGCCATATACGTGGAATTTGTTTTTTGATTAAATTCAACTTGAATAATTTCATACACGAATGTTATAATTCATTGGACAATTTGATAATTTCTTAGTTTGTTTGTGCGGTTAATTTAACAAGCATTAATTAGGCTTTGGGGGTTTAATTGATTCGATTCTGATATTACGGAAGTCCGCCATTAGCGAACAGATGAGCGGGAAAATTTAAACTGAAGTTAGAATTCCATTGCAGCCCACGTCATTCAGCACTAATTTACAAATGAACCAAGCAAATCGTATTTACTAGAAAATACATTTTGTTTTTTGGATTTGTTATACATGCATTGTTTAAACGCGTCACTTAAAATAGGGTATTAACTAACTAAAAGACCAATGGACAATTGCGAAAATTATTTAATCGATTTCGCAACGGCTGGCAGCACAGTAATAATTTATCGATCATTTTTTTTAAATGTTGAGTTTAACATTCATACAATGGAAACTGCTTGCAATTATTCTAAATAAAACGTGTTCTCGCGAATCTCTCGTCCTCACACGTGACTAATGTGGTTGTTGTTCCTAATATCATAGTATATATATTTCACAGACCGAGTGCAGAAAGCCCATCGTAAGAAGAGAAAAGGAGCTGCCCGCGATATTGCTGTGGCGACCTCCACTGAGTTAGCCCCCCCATATGGATTAAATTAATTTTCAATTTCACAAATCTCTTGGTGGTCGTACAGTGGTGTACGGTGTCGCATTTGAAACGTTGAGGGGTTTATCATTTTTTCAAAAAATTAATTTCAAAAAATACCCCCAGAGTTAGCCCCCCCATAACGACTATTTTGACTTTTTTTTTGCAAATCACTTGGTGGTCGTACAGTGGTGTACGGTGTCGCATTCAAATCGTTGAGTGGTTTTATCATTTTTTCAAAAAATTAATTTAAAAAAATACCCCCAAAGTTAGCCCCCCCATAAAGACTATTTTGACTTTTTTTTTTACGAATCACTCGAAAATCGTTCAGTGGTGTATGGTATCGCATTTAAATCGTTCAGTGATTCATCATTTTTTTGACAAATAAAGTTTAAAAAATTGCATTTGCGAGCGAGCGATACCTCCTCAAACGTCATCGATCCATCGAATCGAATTGAACTTTGCATATCGTTTACATATGTATGCGCACGCTATGACCGCCTCATGTCCGACTGCCCGCTCCCGTTTTCCATAATAATATTTTACAAATAAATGGTGGAAGTAGTTGTTCTTATTCGTGTTTACTCCAGTTCCATTCAGTTCGACGTGTGTTTGTTCACAAATTTGTAAAGTTGCAATGTCAAAAAGTAGCTGTTAACTTCTCCATTTCTCATTCAATGATTTGGTTAGAGACTTTTCCCGACCAAAATTGAATTCCATTACGATTATAACATTTTTTGATTTTATGTAAGTTTACATTTTTTTTATCATCTTCATTCTTCGTACAATCATTCAACTTCGACAATTATATTTAAAATTTTATTTTTGTATGTAAAAGACTTATCCTACCGTCAATCAACATTAACCATAGGAATTGAATCTCGAGGGAGTTGTACTTAACAATTGAATGGTTTCTTATCTATCTGTATTATATTTTATCAATTTTTATTTCAGACTTTTTAAGGTTCACTATTATTTTTTTTTGTGAAGGAATTTTAAAATAAACAAATTTAAAAATTTTTTTTTATTCTGCCGGTTTTTTTTTCTTGTTTTCCCTTATTTCCATCAAGCTATACGATTTTTTCAAAATAATTATGAATCACTGAACGATTTAAATGCGATACCATACACCACTGAACGATTTTCGAGTGATTCGTAAAAAAAAAAGTCAAAATAGTCTTTATGGGGGGGGCTAACTTTGGGGAAATTTTTTAAATTAATTTTTTGAAAAAATGATAAAACCACTCAACGATTTAAATGCGACACCGTACACCACTGTACGACCACCAAGTGATTTGCAAAAAAAAAGTCAAAATAGTCGTTATGGAGGGGCTAACTCCGGGGGTATTTTTTGAAATTAATTTTTTGAAAAAATGATAAACCACTCAACGTTTCAAATGCGACACCGTACACCACTGTACGACCACCAAGAGATTTGTGAAATTGAAAATTAATTTAATCCATATGGGGGGGCTAACTCAGTGGAGGTGCTGTGGCGCTGCGATCAACTGAAAATCAGTGACTCTCATTCACAAGCAAAATAAAAGAGATTGATTCCATGGCAAAATAAGTGTTTAAATATTTTCCTATTTTATTATTCACGTTTATTTTTTGGCTTTTTTCAATTACGTATGCAGAAAATATTTGTTTGTTGATTTATCGATCCAACTTTTTGCAATTGGTCCTTACTGATGGACGCGATCCTGTCGCAATTTGTGATCTGACGTATTTTATGGTAAAGAGAGAACACATGTTTCACATAAACAGAGAAGATAGAAAGATCAAAGTAAACAATTATTGTGATTACTTCGAAAGTTATCAATTGTCACGATGTACAAAAACCAGTGTCTAGTGAAACGAAGACTTCAATTCGACGTGGCAGTGTTAATAACAAAGTGATTAATCACAATTTCGATGAAATTAAAACGGATTATCAGTGATAAGCGGTGAATGAATATAAATTCCGAAACAATTAGAACAATGGACGATTAAACATGTTCGAAACGGTTCTAAAATGTATTGGATTTATGCTAATCGCAACGTTTCCTTTTGGGAACGGTGCAGATACGGTTCCGTACCAAATCGACTGCAATAACCTATTAATGGGACAATATATATGTCCGCATCCGGATTACGATTTGATAGATATAAAAACGCAACAACCTCGTGGCTGCAACGAAGAAAACAAAGCGACAGGTACAAGCAAAAAAAGAATTACTCACGTTTGCCATGGTTATTGCTGGCTTTATGCGTTAAAGCAACATTAAATAACTAAAAATTGAATCACTGCTAAAAATAACGAACAAAATTATCATGCTAAAAACTCCAAATAAAATAAATGAATGAAAATCCAATTAACGCACAAAAGCCATATGACAATTGATAATTACACGGATTATCAGTCATTCTCTGTCTGTCCAATTAATTCATGAATCAATTTTTTTTAAATATGTTTGACGCAAAAAACAATTAAGATATTTGTTCATTTTCTTAATTAATTAACGAATCTTTGAACTTTTTCATGTTGCAGTCTTATGCCAAACGGCAGATGGTTTGATATGTACAGAGACAGGAAATAATACTTTCAAAAAAGAAATTCCTTGTAAATGGACGTAAGTAAAGTAACAAACTAAAAAATATTGCTACGATGAAAGAAAAACCAAAAATTCATGGATTTTGAATGATTTTTTTTTGCAGAAATGGATATTCCTTCGAAACTTCCATGTTGTTGTCCATTTTTCTTGGAATGTTTGGAGCAGATAGATTTTATCTTGGTTATCCAGCGATTGGTTTGCTGAAATTGAGCACTTTAGGATTTCTCTTTCTCGGCCAGTTCTGTGACATCATCCTCATTGCGACACAAATTGTTGGTCCGGCCGATGGCTCTCATTATGTCATGCCGTACTACGGCGCTGCAATAAATATTATAAAAAGTGATAACAACACTTACAAAGTGCCGCAACCTGACTGGTGATTAAAAGACTTTTATTGACCATTGTTTTTGCTTGTGATTCTTCCTAAAATGTTTACTATTGAAATACAAAAAATATTACAACGAAACATCTATCAAATTTTACTCAAACTTATTCAAAGTTCCTCCACTAGTTTTTTTATTTCTTTTCCTTGAGAGCTAAATTTCCTAATTTTCAATACAAAATAATCGATTTTCTTTCTTTATTTCTTCATGGAAAAGTTGTTATCAAAAATGTGGAATGCTGCATTCGTTCGTAAAGACTGGATGGATGAAAAAAAATACTTTGAAAAAAAAACTGTGCATTCATTGCCAAGTTTTTGTCAAGTTTTTCCTACTTTTCGTTATTTTCTCTTAAAGGTGCAATCATATAATTTTCACTACAAATTCATTTTCGTGTGTTTCACATATTTTACAAGTTGCTAAATTAATATCAAACTGTAAATGCTTATTTGCTTTTTAGAAAACCATGATTTCATATTAAAAAAGATTTCATAAAAATAAAAGTTTATCAGAAAAAAAAATTCCACAAGTAGCAAATTAACTTGAATGTTTATCAAAGTTCCATGTCCATTTTTATTCCACATCCATATAAGGGAAATTCTAATGAATAAAAACTTCAAGAATCCATAATTTATGTACATATTCTGGATTATAATTTTATTTGACTATATTCCGTTGCGAAATAAGTACAGAGGCTAAAATCTTGTTCTAAATTGCTTTTTTTTTTTACATTTTTACGTGGTTCATGTATACATATATGTGTACACATACGAGTTGGAGTGTGTACGTATATATCTATACACTGGCCACACGTGTACTACAGAATTCATCAGTTTATGGTTAAATTATGTCGAGGACAAGAAAATTAGCTGAATACATTGCGACAATAATATAATTGTTTAAATATATAATCAATTGCGAGATTCAATACGTAGCTTTTTCATTTCTCAACTTTTCATATGCATATGCTATTAATAAAGTCGCATTTCATGTCGATCTTCAACGATTAACCAACAATTTGACTCACGCGATAAGAAAAAAAATTCCATTCTGTTTTTTTTCTGTATTTATATTCATATATATGTATAAATACATATATATTTTTATATATACGGAATTCGAACGAAAATACCTATGCATACAGTATATACACACCCCTCCATTCAAACGTTTATATAGTTTTAGAAAAAATTAACCGAGACTTGACTTGAGATTCTTTGCTCTGCTTCTCTATCTCGTTCTCTTACGTTTCTCTCTCTCTCTCTCTCTCTTTGTAGGTAAGTTTTTCAGGTTTTTTTTAACATGTCTATTACCCTATTACATCGTGTAACTCCAAAGATGATGTAAGGGGTCTCTGTCTCCCGTTTCCAGTGTGACACGACTGGATGTGTCTGATTTTGTGTTCGATATGTTTTCCAGCCCCGACATGCAGTAGCATGTCTCGTAGAACATGACGAATTAGGTATGTAATTTTTCAACTTATCCCGGCGTAGATGTACTGTATCCCATGTATACAAAGATGGTGAAAATGAATAATTTTTTTAGAAAATGGAAATAATAAAATATGTCGGAATAAAATATTCTCTCCTAAAAAATTGCTTTTCTCAAAGAAATGGCGCAATTTCATTTTTGCCATATAACGAAAATAATAAATGAATAAATAAACTTTAGTATGTGTCGAGAGAGATACGAATCATTGTATCATTGATCACGATGGTATGTTTTCTGCATCCTGTCTGCATTGTGTGTCATGTTAATTTATTATTTAGGTGTCGATAAGGATGATCTACTTAGATCAAAAATGCAACTGCACAAGACACGCAGCCGAATCCTATTTCACATTACTACATTCTGCAGAGTCTTCAGAGTTTAACATACGTTATGTATGTCAATGATAAATACATGTATACATAAATATTTATACAGGCTTTTCCAAAAGTCGATCTGCAAATTCGCAGGATCGATAGATCGCAAATTTCCAAAGATTAAAGTCATTGGGCCTGCTTTCCTTCAATGCATCGTTGATTAATGATAATTCATTGAGTAATAGCAGCCAATTGAGTGTGCCTGGAGCGTGGGATAAGGGGCGCACTCTTCCGGTTAATCAGGTTTATAAAACCGAGCGTTTTCCGCGCTCTCGATTGGCGTTCACTAATTAACGGATATCTCTAATAATTAATCTAAGAAAAAAATGCCTAAAAACTTTTTTCTTCAAAATCTCGCGACGTATCTACCCTGAAAACACGAGTCCCGATATTAGTGACATCCTATATACGTGTGTGTGTGTGTGCGTGCGCGCGCGCGCGCGTGTGTGTGTGTGTGTGTGCGCGCGCGCGTGTGTGTAAATATACCTATAAAGTTGTGTATAGACAAAACAACGTTCGAACAAATAGAACGAAAACACGATTTTGTTCGTTATATAAGCACATCGCTTTTTTGTTTTTTTTTGTTTGTTTTATAATTGCCCTCCCACAACAATGGATATGATGTCTTTGCTCGGGTATTTATTGCTCAGATTTCGCATTTATTGAAACTCGCCAGAGTGTGTATGCATCTTTTTTTGTTTGTTTTTGTTTTTTTTTTTTTTAACGTACATACATTCGATGTCGATGACCAAGGCCTGTTAGTAAAAAAAAATTAAATAATCAAATTTAAAAAAAAATGAAAGAGCGGTAGCTCTCGATTTTAGCACACGAATATATTTTTTAGACATTCGACAAATCAGTGATAATTCCGATGAAAAATATATAAATGTCGCGAGACCGAGGCTCCGAAAAGACAATCAACTAATCCCCAGTTTTTTATCGTATATACGATACTAAAAAGATATGAATAGATTTTTCTTAATTTTGTTCGCGAAATTATCGAGAAAACAATTGCGAGAGCCACCGGCAAATTTGTCGAAAAAAATAATGCCACAAATTGGACGCAGCGTTTATATTGCGTTTAAACGTGATATTTATGGTAACAATGTACAAGTATATTTTGTTTGTTTGTTTGTTTTTTTATTCAGAGGTAATCTTTGTTAGACACTGTCATAATAATTCTATAGACGCGGTAGGTACGGCCTGCCGTGTGTTATAATAAAACAATTTATGTAACTCGGCAATAAAACTATATATATGCAAGTACATAAATATATATGTACATATATATATGCACCGTAATCATATTATCACGACGAATGTTATTTGTCGCTGAAATCTAACTCTTCAATTATTATTTGTGCACTATTCAATTTTTCTTCTTCTCTTTTTTCCTTATTCATTTATTAAACATAATGTGATAATATGAAATAACTATTTAGGCTAATTACTCTAATATTCTCATGATAAAAACGACACAATTATCACAAGTATCTCAACACGAATAAAGGTTTTTACGAAAGCAAATAATAATAATAATAATAATAATAATAATAATAATAATAATATATGTAACAATAAAAATTATAAAGACAATGACGAATCAATCATGCCATTCACACGCCTCCAGTTGTATCTGTTTTGAGTATATTTTCGTTTGCTTTTTTCTTTTTTTCTATACTTTTATTTCACCTTTTCTTTCTTTCGAGCAATTATTACGTTTCACCCGATAGTTCGATCCACGTACAAAATTATTAGTCAAATGGATTGAGCTCTCGAGGAGAATACGCATAACACATTTATAAGACACGGGATTTGCATGGCTTTCGCGAAGACTCTCGATCGTAGATGAAACAATATAACAACGATTTCGAGTTTCGTACGTTTCAAAGCTATTACGAGAATAATACTATATAGTTTTTTATAATTTTCATAACGTTAATACGCAGTTTATGTTCTTCGACCCTTTCAGCCACGAAATTTTTCTTTTTTCTTCGATATACGTTATTATTTTCGTACGATCTTCGCATTTTGTTGAATGGAGTCGGTGTTTATTTGTTTTTCTTAATTTCGTTTTAAATTTTGACGTACATCATTATTCAAACGGCATTGACAATTATTGCCGTATTTAATTTGCACATTTTTAAGTGGCTTCAAAGCGTTACGCGGTGTGTATTTGTCAGTTCGACGTATATCGGTTAAAAATAAATTCAAAGCGTATTTCAAGTCGTCACGAAATTAAAGCAAAAGATCGCTAACATGCTGATATAATTATATATATATATATATATATATTTTTTTTTGTTTCGTTTTGTTTACCTGAGCCTTCAATCTAAATCCCTTTGGCCGATCTATAATGACTTTTTATTTTCTTCATATTTTTCCCCAATTGTTACGAAGATCGAGTGAAAAATCTTATTCGACTAACTATATATCGCTAAATTAAGCAATATCGAAAACAGTGGTCGAAGTTTGATTAACGGAAAATCGATGATAATAATATTTAAGAAAAATGAAGGATAACGACTGAAAGGGTCAGATTTTCATCGGGTTCCCGTAAAAATAGAAGTAAATATCATGTTTATCTCTTGTTTTTTCATCGAATACGAAAAACCCTAATTCTAATTTATTCCGTTTTTTTCATGAAGGTGAATTTATGCAAAAAATGATTTCTTGATTTTTTTAATTGCAAAGGAAAATGAAGGGCCAGAACTTTTCTCATCTTTCGCTACGACCCGTACATTCTGGTGCCGAAATAAATCAAATTTCGACACCCATTTTTTTCGAGTTGAATTCTCATTTTTCAACGTTATGTTCTTCGTTTGTTTTTTCTTCTCGTAATAATACAACGATTTCGCGTTTTTGTTGTCACGACTCTCGCAACTCTTCGACACCCCACCCCCTCCATACGTAGCTCGAACGATTTCGAAGATCAATCTATACGAAGGTTATATTGCCGCGCTTTTACATGCTCAAAAGTATCACTGTCGCGGTTATTATTAAGTATACAATTTTTTTTTGTTTTTTTATGGTTTTTGCATTTTTTTTCGTTTTTTGCCAACTGTGTACGTATATCGGCAGTGGCGGACGAATAGATAGATTACGAGTGACAAGGGGGAAATTAGGTCGCATAGATAAAAGATCGAAGGAAGAGAGAGAATTCATTAACATTAGCTGCAACTTGGATTGCTGCTTTCACGCCTTATTTCAGAAGCTGATGAGCCCGCTCGTTTGCCACCTGTATCCTCGTCTCGTTAGACTCACCCTGTATTATGAAAAAAGTATAAATAAATATCATTTTTCGTCGTCCTTAATTGAAGGGAAAAAGTTAGTGTTTTTATCACGATTATTTTTATTTTTCATTCAATGTTTCATTTCAATAT
Organism: Rhimphoctona megacephalus; assembly: GCA_963989365.1. Lineage (NCBI taxonomy): Eukaryota > Metazoa > Arthropoda > Insecta > Hymenoptera > Ichneumonidae > Rhimphoctona > Rhimphoctona megacephalus. Next base: position 24,901,911 of record OZ022416.1, on the reverse strand, counting down.
TCTTTATTCGTTGTATGCCAAAAAATAGTGATTTTTTTATTCATAGGGTAAACAAAGTACGATTGCAAAAGTGGAAATTTCAAATCTTATTAAAAATACTAAATTACCCCTTTATTAATTTGTTTATTTTACTTGAAATCAAGTTATTAACGAAACATTTCTTGTAATAATTCTTTCAATTTTTCTTTTTAGCAGTGCTACAGTTTTTTCCACATATTTTCTTAATTTTTTTGGTTAAATTACAAGAATCGAAGGGATTAATAGAATTTTCTTAAAATGTATTAAAAATGTGTTAGTTAAACGAAAAAGTTGTTGATTCGTCTTAAAACAAGGACGAATTCTTACCTTACGATTGATCCTATCGATCTGTCGATTCTGATTTTCGAGCTCGCTTCCCATGTCAATAGCCATATTTCTCAGATTACCAATCATCGTGTTGACCTGACCCATATTTTCTTCCATCTCGCCTTCGCGCGCATCGCCTGTGATTTTCGCAATGTAACCTCCCT
>OZ022416.1:24717780-24901202 GCA_963989365.1 Rhimphoctona megacephalus | reverse complement strand
CATTTTTTTTCTCCAATCCAGCCTTGATGAGATATAAAATAATTAGTGTTAGCCAAACGGGACAGAATTCGTGAGGCGCAGGCGCCTGTACCTTCCAATCAGCCGCGCGGATTAGCTATGATTTTTTTTATTAATATTTTCTAAACGGTGCATCGGAGAGAAAAAGGTTTAAGAACTTTTCTCTTTAGAATTTGGGGATCTACTTGCTCCAAAAATTTCGAGCTCCACTTTTGGGACACTTAGTAAAAATATACATATATTTATGTATTTGGATCGCATATATTACTTGCATATAGTATTTGACAGATATGCAGACATACATCCATTGCTAAATCAAGTTTTTGTTGCCATTTAACACGGATCGTAAGCAACACAGCTGCAACAATCTTGTCTGAATCTACAAACGTGTGTGCGTGTGTACAAATATATATATGCCGATGTACGGAAATACATACACCGAGAAAACTGGATTTTCTTGTACGAAATTTTCTTATTAAAAACGCAAACTTCGTTTCGACTGTATAATGCAAAATGATTCGTCAACTTTGCTCGAATACTTTTTTTTGCATTTTTTTGACACGTTTCTCAATTGTCGCATAATTCGTTTGAGGCAACACAAATATAGTCTTTTTTTTTAATTAAGAAATATAATAAATCTCGTCTGTTACTTTTGTGTAACACGAAGTTTTCCCCATATTTGCCAAATTACAGAATTTTTATTAAAATAAACACACAAACAAACTAAATAAATGTTTGATTCGAACCCAATTTTTTCTCGGTGGACATTGGGAGAAAAAAAAACAGAAAAATCGTAATATATCTTTGTTGGAGTGTTAGACAAAAATTTGGGCGACGTAAGCGTCGTTCAAGCTTCTACGAGGCATGATCAAGAATAAAAAAAAAAAAAACGGAAAAACGTTGTTCCCAAAATGAAAGATATACCGTCACACCGATAATATGCGATATACAGTGGAAATAGGGTGGAAAAAAAGTACACACACTGAGAGTAAAAAGAGAGGGGGGCAAGGGTGTGGAAATAAATCGTTGATTATATTCAAACGACGAGAGGGTTAAGGAAAATTGTTTTGAGATAACCCAATGAGAGCTACAGTGTCGAGAGATTTTGTAGTGATGTGATGTATTATTTTGGTGGTGGTAATGATGGTCGGTGGTGGTTGTGGTGGTGCCGGTTGTGGTCTCGGTGTGTGACGGTAACGAGAGAAGGTTTTTAAAACGGGGGTGCTAAGAAAACAAAAAATAACGAGAAAAAAAAAAGATACTCCGAAAAAGAAAAATCAAATGAAATCAACGATGGTTCGGTTTTCGAAAATTGGAGGAAATAATTACAAATGAAGCCCTAGCTTACTATTGCTTTACGAACGATACTTAACAATTAACAATTATTGCGATCGGCGGTGGTCACATTTCGAATTTTCCTAGCCACGAATTAAATATCGAATCGAAATCATTTTTCTTCTTATATTCATTTATTCATTTTAATAAATGGTTTCGATTTACACTGTTTGAAAAATTGTCATTCATCGCGGTGAGCTAAATTTATTCATCACACATCAACATATTATTTTTTTTCTTTTAAACACTATTTTTAACGTTTTTTTAGATCGAGAGGTGTCCACTTCCGATGTTGATGTACAGTCAATTTGATGGTGTTTATTTTCCCAAAAATACGTGTGAAATATACATCTATATATGTGATATGTACTTTGTATATATCAAAATATATGTATATGTAGAAACAAAAAAAAAATAGGTTTTACAGTTTTGTCATTTGTTCGATCGACGGACACACTTACAAACTTTGAGAAGTAAATTTCAATGTTATATTTGTTTGTTTGTCTGTTGTTAGATGTGGTAAATTGTTGCAAGGTCACTAAACTGCCCGGGTCATGAGTCGCGTGTTTAAAATCTGTCGTAAATAAGTTTGTTTTTCTTTTCTACGTTCCAAATCGATATTTACAGGTTTTTGACGAGACTTGACCTTGGCAATCGGGTGACCCTGAATTGTAGAACACCACAGCCCAGCAAGCGCTTACAGTCTATGTTACGAAAATACTTTTTTCTTCCAGAGCTAATAAAAAAAAAAGGAAAGAAAAAATTTACAGTAAAAATAAAAAAGAAAAAATGACATTGTCAGCACAATCTAAAATTTTTGATTCTTGTTGTTTCTTCATTTGCCTTCTGCCTTGATACGAGATCACTCAACTTCGTTAATTGTTTGCACGAATAACTTTTCTTTCTTTCGGTGTCAGCGGGACCGAAGACGAAATTGCAGGGAAATTCGATGATTGAGAAAAAAAAAGAGAATCGCAGAAATTATCTTAATTCTCTAAATTAACTCTCTTATAAGTCCCACCAACCAACCTACCAATCCAAACCTTCGTATATAATGTCCGGACCATACGGAGGAGGAAAGCCGCAACCTTTTTTCTCTTTTCCTATATTTGACTTTTTTTTCCTTTACATTATCGTAAAATCAGACAATGCAGACATTTATTTTTACCAATTTTGTATACTCTTGAATTTTTCTTTTCTTTTTTGCAACCTTTTTTGTACATCCCATTCGCACTCGTAAATTACTTTGATAAATGGACGACGACAATAAAACAGTTCTATCTTTTCGTGGCCTAATATTACGTTCGCACATTATTCTTGCTAATTATTAAATCGACGTATTATCGTATTAACGTACACTACCGGCAAAAAGTTTTCGGACAAAATTACGAAAACTTTTCGGAGTCATTTTTCATGTCATTTCGCCGGCAGTGTACATATTTAAATTTAGTGAACGGCGTTTGAAAGGAGATTAATTCAGCTTCACTTCGCTTTTTTGGGAAATTTTATACGATATTTTTTACGTCCGGTACGTTATTTTGAACATGAATGTTTTTGGCCTTTTCATTTTACCTCTACAGTTGGAACACATTCTCAGGAGGAATTTTTTAAATAAGTTCCTCCAACCAAAATTTCAAAGAGGGTAGCTTAAGCTTCAATTTCGTTTTTTAAAAAGTTTTATGCGATTTTTTTCGCATAGTTATTCCATTTTTGGCGAAAAAAGACCGAATTTGGAAAATGCCGCGTAACACGAGAACTCGTGGGTATGAAAATCTTAGGAAAGTAAAAAGTTGCATCCGTTTTCGTTGATTTCGTTTTTTTTCGTCAATTTTTTCAGAATTTTTTTCGAATATTTTTTTCAACCATTTTTGATCAAAACTCTGACTAATTGATTGTCATACCTTGAGAACTATGGAGTTCGTGATAAAATCCCAAGAGGGAAAAAACTTTTGCTTTTAAGTTTTGAACGCATTAAAATTTTTTTATCATTTTTTTCACATTTTTTCTGACTGACAAAATTGAAAGATGAAAGTTTTTGAGAAAAATCTGAAAAAATTCCACCGTGTTCAGAATGGAGAAATACAACTTTCTTGTTTTTTGTCTTTTTGATTTTCAGTTGCAGCAATTAGTTTATCAGAGTTTTGACCAAACCTGGTTGAGAAAAAAAATTTGGAAAAAAAATTCTAAAAAAATTCTAGTCAACTCAGCGGAAACGTACGCAGTTTTTGACTTTCTTGAAGTTTTCCTTTAAAGCTAATAGTTCTCGGGTCACGCGGCATATTCTAAGTTCGGTATTTTTTCGCTAAAAACGTTATAACTATGGGAAAAAAAATCGCACAAAACTTAATAAAAAAACGAAATTGAAGTTTGAGCTACCCTTTTTGAGATTTTGGTTGGAGGAACTCACTTCAAAAATTCCTTCTGAAAACGCGATCCAACAGTAGAGGTAAAATAAAAAGACGAAAAGCGTTCATGTTCAAAATAACGTACTGGATGTAAAAAATGTCATAGAGAATTTCCAAAAAAAGTGAAACGAAGAGGAATTCCTCCCCTTTGAAATGCCGTTCACTGAATTTATGTATGTATACTTCAGGCGAAATGGCATCAAAAATGGTTCCACGAGATTTTCGTTATTTCGTCCGGAAACTTTTAGCCGATAGTGTATATTCGTATTCTACGAAAATTTCGAACGCGTAAGAAAATCGTTTTAACAAAAAGAAAAAAAGAGAAAAAACGAATAATACAATTATTTTCGATTACTACGACAACAATTGTATCAATTTTCGTGAGCCCCATTCATTTTAGACAATTTGATAATTAAAAGAATAAAACAGTAACATCAAAAAGACGTAATTGCATGGAGTTAATACGATAATAATTCAGATTCATCGATTATTCGTGAACACGATCGTTCGAAGAAACAAAAAAACAGTATAAAAAAATAGTCACTTCCGGTTCATGATATCGTATAACGATGAGCAACAAATGTGGGAGGAGCGTGAGTGTGCATCGGGCAATATATATTAAGAGAAAAAAAGTCGTAAAAAAAGAGCAAAAAAACACAAGAAAACAGAAATCGGTCAATTTTTTTTTTTTTTTGTTCTTTTCTTTTAGAATAGTATTACAGAGGGATTAAACTCACCTCCCTGGTCGTCGAGAGCGACCAGAGTGCGGATGCCAGCCTCCTTGCTCTATGTGCGACAGATGGAGGCAGCAAAACACACACAACCACCACGAGTGTTAAAGAGTCGGCAGGTATATTCGTATATAGTATATCGTATACAGTATATAGTATATAGTATTCAGTTTTGGTTAGTATATATGGTATAGGTAAGTATTTTGGTCATTGTTTATATATCTAAAGACGCGGTAGATAATATTTGGATTGAGAGAGCTTAAAGTTCGATTAAAGCATTCTCAAAGTGGCATAAGCGTCTTTTTTTTGCTATCGAAAAAATGAGCACAATTCAATTATGGAATATCGAATAAATAAATAAAAATTCGATTAATATTGGTTTGATTAAAAAATTATTTATATCAATAGCACTATCCAATTATCGTTCATCTACGTTGGTTAAAAAATAGGCTACAGAATTCTCAGATTTCAAATTATTAGGTTTAACCCTCCGTTACACGCGTCATGAGCAAAACGCCGCTTTTATTTTTATTTTCTTTTTTTATTAATAAACAAAAAATGGCAAATTATACATTTCTGGAATTTTTATGAACATTTCTATGGTGTTTCGCAGAATGTATGCGCTTCTAATGATTTAACTCACGGTGTGATAAAAGCTCCTTAAGTTGATTATAAAATTTACAGTTTCTTTGGCGCGTGTGATGGAGGGTTAAAAGTTAATTCGGTCGCTTTCTTCCATTAAATTTAATGCGAAAAAGGCCCCGAATTAATTCGTAGACCAAATATTTGGACCATTTGTACGTCAAAAATAAAAGTTGATACTGCTGCATTAATTATTTTATTGGAAAGTTATAAATATTTTCTATATTCGATGAAAATAAATAATAACAGTTTTTTAACAAAACGATCATTTTCGTCGAAAAAAAAAATGTATGATTGAATAATCATTTGGCTAAAATGTTGCTATTATTCATTTTCATTCTAAAATCACACTCACTTTGAATATTTTTGATTTAAATACTTTTTTGGGACATTAATGATTTCACTTTCTTTTTTTTTTTTTTAATTCTCGAATTGTGCTCATTTTCGACTTGGTAAACTTGCATAATTTCGTATTATGCATTAGTCGAGGATAACAGACAGATTTTAAGAGGGATATAGAACGTTGACGATCCACAAATTATTCGCCTATTTTAAGCTCTGTCTTAAATGCGATTTTTTGTTCCCTTCCCCCCTCCACCCCCATCCCTCCGGTTTTAGGATTTTTGTCAGTGTCTATATTGTGTCGTTTATCTATACCTACTAATATTCATCGATCGGCACTGCATGCTGCCAACGTTTAGCTACTCGTTGCTTTTTTTTTTTTTTTTTAATTTTTATTTTATGCATCGCAGATGCTGTTTTATCTTTTGGTGAAATTTTATTTTTACAAAAATCCTGTACAGCCCCGAATTTCTTAGGCGTTTTATCATCGCACGAAAACGAGCAGCGTTTCGAATGACAAATTATAAAAATAAAATTTGTAAGTTAATTGATCAATTATTTTCTTTTATTAAATATTTTCAATAATATTGATGATGAAACATTGTTAAAAAAAAAACTCTTGAAAAAAACTTTTTCATCGAAAAATAAGATATACTTCTTTTTTTTACAGCTATTTTCAAACATTTATTCGTTTCACAAATAAACGAGGTTTCTGAAGTATCGAAATAATTTTTATATTTACATTTTTTGATTTAAAATAAATTTTAACAATTAACTCGTGTTTGAAAAATTCCCGAAAAAAAAACGTCCCAAAATTGTCGTAAAAATTAGGAGGATTTCATAAAGCTCAAAAAATTTTCGTTATAAAGAAAAAACCCTATGCAAAAAAAAACGTTAAATAAGTTAATAGGCAAATAAGAATAAGAAAATGCATTCAAAATTTCGTAGCAAGAGCCACGAGACGAGAAAATCAGTGAGACGAAAAATTCGTGAGTTTCGATCGATGAAATTGGGAAAATAGCCAAAATAAATACGGTCAATTAAACGTCCAATAGAAGAAAGACGAAAACGCGAAAATGGCTAAATCGAATTAACATTTTTTTAAATGTGATAAATATTTATATTTTCGAAGATATCGATAAAAAATCAAAATGAAAAAAAAGAATGTATATACTATTTCGATCGATATAACTGCAATGAAAAAGAGGTGAGAAATTTCGAGAGTTGGATTGTCAAAAAAATCGCGATGGCTCCGTGAATTTAATTTTCATTTTTAATCAACGATCAGAGATTTTGAAATAATTATTTTCTTTTAATATTTAATTAGTGACCGCACGATGCACCATTAAACGAGCCAACGAGACCGCTAACACCAACAGCAGCTGCAACAGTCATTAATCACAAACACCGACAACAACAACACATCAACAGCAGCAACAACAACACCAAGGCGTAGATAGCGATGGCAGTATTTCTTTTTTCTGTATTATTTTATGATTAAATTTTATTCATTTATTTATTTAGGATTGTGGACCACAGAAGAGTCGAAAAATGTTGAGTCTCGTATATTTCAGTTTTCCAAGAATCAGAGGCATTCTTGAGAGACGATCGCAAATACATAAAAATAAAAAAACGAATTCCCAAACCCAAGAAGAATTCCAATCGAGTAATTACGAAAAAAAAAACATAATGAATTATAAAGACATTTATGTAGATTAAAAAACGAAAATTACTCCGAAATATTGTTATTTGTAAGAGATCCGATCAAAACGTATTTTTCGCAAAAAAATTTACATTTTCCACTCAGCAGTTTCCAGGTAACAATGATAAAAGAATAACCAAATAAATAAAATCGAATTAACTTGTAAAATGACGAGAAATTCCCCGTTCGAAATAATCCGAAAAAATGCCACTATAGATCCAACGTAATCGGAAAAAAAAGTTAACAAAAAAATGTCACATCTCCTCGGTTGATAAAAAACTGTCTCGAATCCTCCAGACTAGTCGATCATTTTATAAAATCATTTTTAATTAATTGATTAATTTATTAAATCTACATTAATCCAACTACTGTACGAAAATATTCGAAATTAGTGACAAATGTCAGCATATTATCTGGGAGACGAGTGTCGACGAGAGTATGCAATTGCGAGGTAAAGTCGCGTTTTTTTTTTGAGAGAGAAGACACGCGAATCTAAAAAAAAATAACCAGATAGAATTAGATCAGATAAGACAGAGGAGATAGCCACAATAACGAGAGAAGGTTTGAGGGTTCAGAGGGCTGCAAGAAAGGTCAGTGAGAGAATAGAACAAGGTTCGAAATATTGACGAGAAAACGTTTAGATAATGTGCTATATGGGCCCATTCTCCTAGACATACGCATCCTTCGACAGACAGAATATAGAGACACATAGTAGAGACTTCAGGATAAGAGACAAAAAATGACATTAAATTAAAAACATGATTTCGATGTTGTGAACAAAAAAAACAAGAACCATCGAAACATACATATATAGATATACTCGATTTAATTTGTGCAGTGCATCAGATGATTTCTAAATATATATATATTTATATATTTACGTTGATAAATACACATATATATATATATATATATATATTTATAAAATAGTGTTGATGACAAAGCTACGATAGATCGCAGGAGATCGCGAATCGACATAAAAATCAAGCTAAATGAACGAACGACCGGAATGAATCGAGTGACGTCACCCGAGCCAAACGTAATCGCCGAGTACGATGAGAAACGAATGAAAAAATAATAAAAATATATACACAAACGGCTAAAATTCCCGTAAATTCGCCCATAGAGCTAATCGCATTTTTTTTCAAATCCCTAAGCTAATATCAGGGTCGTCGTCAGTCTCACATTTTTGGGTGACAACGCGAAAAAAACGAACGAAACATAAAAAATAAAGAGATCTCGTAATTCTGCAAAGAACGTTGGTTAAAAAAAAAAGATTCCTATCGTCCTCAATGGTCTGTTGCGACAACACGTACACAGTACATGCTTTCCTGCTCTTTTTTCGGTTTCCTTCCTTTCGTAGGGGACTGTCGGCTCCGCAAGAGATTTTTTCAAAAAATAACGTTTTTTTTTCTTTTGTATACCCGAGAATAGGGGCATTTTCTTTTCATTCGTTTTTTTTTTCAGATAGACGGATCAATGGGAATAGACAGACGGAGAGATACAGATGGGGTTTCAAAGACAAAGAGTATGAGAACGCGAGGAATAATGGAAACTGGGCAAACTTACCTCCTCGCATAACGCCAACATTCTCCTCGTGCTTTCCAGCGACTGAAAGACAAAATTTCACGTGTTATTTCAGCAACATTCTTTGAGCGATATTTTCATGTAAAATAAAACTTTTTATTGTAGCATATAAATCCGTAATAGCTTCACAAAATCGGAAAGAAGTGAATGAAAAAATATAAAGACGATGAAATAAACAAATGAAAGTATCAACGGTTCAATTATCCGGGAAAAAATTTGTCGAACTCGTCATATACGAGTGATTTATAAACGACACAGAATTATACTTCGATATAAACGAGAATCTACAAAAAAAAAATATCCAAATAACTTCCGCTTTACAAAATTACATATTTATTCCTTTTCATTTTGTAACATCTTTACAAAATGGGAAGGAATTTACATTTAACATTAATTTAAACAAAATACGCCGTTACAACAATTTTTTTTTAATAGTAACATCGTGCAATAAATCAAATAATTCTCGAGAGTTTATACTCATCCCATACTTACTCTATTTCTCTTTCGTACGGATCTACTAAGACATTTTATAACAATTTCTACACTATTTCATGAAAAAAAAATAAAACGAAATCACTTTTTTCATGAGGATTTTTAACGCGCTGAGACAATTTCGTACGGAATCGAATTGAAAGAAAATTAAAACCGTTACTTAAAAACTGGAAATTTGGAAATATCGCCATATTTCTTTGCGTCACCGGACTGAGAAAAGAAATTTATTGAATCAATAAAATTTTTGTTGACTCAACAAATAGTGGCGAACAAAGTGAAATTCGTTAACTCAACAAAAATTTGGTCAATTAAACGGATTAATTTGCTCGCTCAAATAAATATTGCTCGCTACGACGAAAATACTGTTGAATCAATAAAATCTTTGTTCCATTAACAAATTTCATTTTGTTCGCCACAATTTGTTGATTCAATAAGAAATTTTTATGAAAGAACAAATTTATTTTCTCAATGCATACAATGCAGCAAAATTTCTCTTTATATTTATTTTTCTCATTCATGGGTTTTTCCTTGGCTCTTTGAAGCGAGTGGACGTGTTTTTTTATGGTGCACGAGCGGGTAATCGAAAGTCAAGAAAAAGTGTAGGCAGAGGCAAGTGAAAGAGTGAGAAGAATTCGGGAAAACGCAAAGGATAGGTGGGAGATTAGGTGGGAAGAAAGGTAGAGCGTGAAAAACAGAAGCCAAGGAAATATCGGGCTGTTTTTTTCAAAGTGAGAAAAAGTGAGGTTAAATACGAAAGGGGGTAGAATGAAAAAAGAACAGGAAAAAGGCGTGAGTGGGGTGGAGAGCGGCGAAAACAGCGAGGCTAGTACAACTGCGTTATCGACACAGGATAACGGTAAAGTAGGAAGACCACGCGGAAGGCCGCCAGGGAAACGTATCGTGGACAGTGAGAACAAAATGGATCGGTACGTATTGAGAGGAGGAAAAAGAACCACAGATGAGAAACCTACAGGAGTGGCGTTTTTTGTCACGGGCCGTGAAAAAATGCAGCACTCTCCGGTAAATTCAAACAACAACAATAACCCCGGGGACAATGGCAACGATGGGAAGGAAAAAAATGATGGCGGGGAGGAGGAAATATGGAACAGATCAGATGAGGAAGGAGTATCACCATTATCAGGAGAAGAGGAGCGTGATGACAGGTTTGGGAAGAAAAAATTTGGAAATGAGGAGGAATTCGGAGAAAAGTCAAGAAACATGGAACAAGAAATAAAAGAGACGGAAAACAACAATGGAGAAATCGACGAAACTGCAAGGTTAGGAAACACTATCATTGAATCAGAGGACTTCAATAAAGGGGGAGAGGGGGGGGGGAATGATATCCTCAAAGAAATTATAACACGAATCGATAAGATGGAGGATAGAATGTGCGGATGGTGGATCTCCGGATTTAGAGATTTACGAGAAGAATTTAGACCGGGAGAATGTCGCTGCGAGAAAATGGACGAAAAGCTGGAATTTTGGAAAGAAGAAGCAGAACAATGAAGAGTGGCGAAACTGGCGGATCTGATTCAATGGGAAAAAGAAAAGCAGAAGTTGGAGCAAAAGATACAGGAGCTAACCGAAAAAATTCAAGAAGAGCGGGTAGAAAGCGGGAGAAGAAAGGCAGCAAATAAGATTTATGAAGCAAGTAACATGAATGGAAACGAACTGTCATTCATATCGGACAACTCATGGACGGAAGTCAACCGCAGTGACAACAACAACAACGTCGATCAAACTCAAGAAGGGGAAAATGGAATCGAGACTCGAGGGAAAGAATGTAGGAATCGGAAGGAAAATAACCTACAAACGTCGGGCGAGACAGAGAAACAGGTTTCACCAAGAACGGCGAAAAAAGAAAGGGGAAGAAAGAAGCAAAAACCAACTCCAATCCCAACTCTCGAATTGGAATGGGAAATAATCGAGAGAAGGAAAAGAAAAAGAAATATCGTGATCAGAGGAATGAGGACAGGAGGGAAGGTGACGGAAAGTGAAATTTTGGAAAAGCTAAAAACATCCCTCGATGTAGACGCAAAAATAATTAAACTGCAGAGAGGAGGAGGTGGAAACATAATCACAATGGAAAATATGGAAATGAAAAAGTTAATCATGAGAAGGAAAGCGAGCTTGAAAGGCACGAGCATCTGATTGGAGGACGATCTCACAGCAAGGGAGCGGAAAGTGCAGGACTGGCTGCATTCAGAGGCAGAGAGACTACAAAACAGTGGGCGGAGGATCAGAGTGGGACAGCAAAAACTCAGAATAGATGATACATGGTGGAATTGGAGCGAGGAAGCAGGAGCATTAGTTAAAATGCCTTTTCGAAAAAGGAGGGGAGAGCACGCTTAAGGCGGTGACGTGGAATATCGCGGGGATAAGAACATTGTGGAAAGCTTGGGATTTCATGGAAAAGTTTGATATTCTAATAATGCAGGAAACTTGATTAGAGAGTAAAAGGGAAGAAGCAGTTTTAAATAAGTTGAGCAAGGAGTTCAAATGGTGGGCGAAGGCGGCAATCAGGATCAAAAAAAGAGGAAGAGCAAGCGGGGGGCAAATAGTAGGAATCAGGAAAGAGCTTTGTGAAGAATGTAGGGTGGAAGAATGGGAGTACAGCCTGATTGTTAATATTTGCAGGAAAGGGGGAAGGGAACTCTGGATTATTACCGTATATAACAATATTGGCTTCGGAAAACTAGGAACTAAACTCGAATATAGGGCGGAAATGGGCACTAATCAGGGAGCGGGGGTTTTAAGCGCTGGGGACTTAAATGCGAGGATAGGAAACGAACAGGGTATCGTGGAATGTGAAAAAATGGGGGGGGGGGGGCGATGGGGAGACCGGTCATCAAAGGACTCGACGGTCAATACGGAGGGAAGACGACTGTTAAACTTCTGTGAAAGAATGGGGTTGGTAGTGCTAAATGGGAGAATTGATGGAGACGAAAAAGGAAATGTAACCAATGTGGGAGGAGGAGGTAGCTCGGTTCTCGACATACTAATACAAGCCGAAGGTGATGATGAGGACGTGATTGAGAGAATCGAAGTGATGCCGCGTATAGAGTCGGAGCATTTACCTGTCGCCTTTAACTTACGAATAGAAGGGGGAAAATGTCAAAATCAAAGCGAAGGTAGGGGGAAATTACAAGAAGAAGAAGAGAGATTAATGTGTAACATGTGGGAGGGGGAAAATTTCGAAAAGGAGCTGGCGATTGAATGGTTAGCTGGGGAGAAAGGAGATAAAGTGGAGAAGCACTGGAGGGACTTGAGAACTGCAATAGGAAAGGCTGCAGAAAAGACGGGTGATAAAAAAGATAGGAGGGAGAAGGGGGAAAAAGCGGATGGTTCAACGAGGAATGCAAGGAGCAAAGAAAACAGGTATGGCATGGTCTTAAGGGATATTTAGCGGACCGTAGCGAAACCAACAAAGAAAAGCTTGCAGAGGAAAGAAGGAAGTTGCCAGAACTGAATGAGAGCATAAAAAGAGAATAGTTTGAGGAAAAATGGAAAAAAGTGCAAGAAAACAGGACTATGGAGCAATGGTGGAAAGCGGTCGCAATATTCCGGCCAAGAAAAAAAAAACCGGAGAGAGCATAAACAAAAAGGAATGGGTAGAACATTTTACGCGTCTATTGGGCTCAAAGGGGGAGGGGGAGGTCGCAACGGCGATACCCACCGAGCAGCCCTAGGAAGGAAGGGGGAAGAACAAAAAATCTTACGAACAAAAATTAAAGGACGTAATAGGGGAAGAGGAGTTAAGGACGACGCTCAAAAAAATGAAAAACAACAAAGCCCCTGGAGAAAACGGTTTGACCGTAGAGTTTATCAAAGCTATCCCTAAAAAAAGAATGAAGGACCTTAGACAAATATTAAATTCAATATGGGAAGGAGGAGAGTTAATTAAGGGGTGGGAAATGGCGAGGATATTTCCAATCCTGAAGGGAGGGGATGAAGGGGTGGCGAGTAACTAGAGAGGAGTATCGTTACTGGATGTAGGGTACAAAATAATTGCAAGTATCATGGTAAGAAGACTCAACAAATGGATTGATAAGGAGGGAAAAATCAAGGAAAGTCAAGCAGGATTTGGGGCAGGGAGGGGAACGAGGGACCACATATTTGTGTTAAATGCGCTAATCAACAACAGACTGAAGAATAAAGGGGAAAAATTATATGTGGCTTTCGTAGATTTTAGAGCAGCGTTTGACAAAATTGATAGAGGAACAATGTTCAGGAAACTATGGGATAAAGGAATCAGGGGGAGCACGCACAAAATGGTGAGGGCAATATACAGAAGGACGCTAAATCAGGTTATAACGGGGGAGGGAATATCGAAAACCTTTGAAACGGGAAACGAAGTAAGACAGGGATGCCCCATCAGCCCTATGCTTTTTAGAATTTTCCTTGATGCTATCGATGATGAGTGGGAAAGGAAAAATGAAGGGGGTACAGTAATGGGAGGAGTAAAATTCTTCGCGCTCAAATATGCGGATGATATTGCAATCGTGGCAGAGAGAGCAAAAGAATTTCAACATACGTTGGAGACACTGGAAAAGTATGTTAGGAAAACAAAGATGGAAGTAAATAGTGCAAAGACAAAGATAATAGTATTTCAAAACGGAGGAAAAAGGAAGAGGGGAGAGAAGTGGAAATATCAAGGAACAGAGTTGGAAGTGATGAACGAGTTCAAGTACCTGGGATTCTGGTTCACTTCGAGAAACAAGCCTAGTAGACATATTAGGAACTTAATAGGGAAAGCCCAGAAAGCAGCGAATTCGGTCTGGGGAATTATGAAGAAGGCAAGAGTAGGGGACCTCAAGAAAAGAATGTACCTCATGGATTCGTTGGTAAAGGCTGGACTGCTATACGGGATAGAAATATGGGGCTGGAAACGGAGAGAGGAAATAGAAAAGATGCAAGGACGATTTGTCAAAATGGCAATGGGGGTAGTAAGAAAAACACCGGCGTATATTTGGAAGCTAGAATCCGGGAGGAGAAGTATTGAGATAGAGGCGAAAAGAAGAGCTGGGAATTATCTGGTTGAAATATCAAAAATGGAAGAAGGCAGGTGGCCAAAAGTGTGTTTACCGGAAGAATTGAGATGTATTCAGAATGGAAGGGCATCACAATGGGGAAACGAATTAGCCGCGGCGGCGAAAGAGGTAGTAGACGGGAGACTGCTGGATGTCTTGAGAGAAGGGAACAACGAGAAGGAACTCAGATGAGTGCTTCAAGAAATGTTGGAAAGAAAAATAGAGCAGGACACGCAGATGGATTGAGTGAAAGTAGATAAATCATCGTTCTGTAGTTTTTATCGAGAAATAAAAAAAGGCTTTGAGAGGGAAAAATACTGGGATGGGAATCAAAATGGTAGAACCAAAGAAATTTGGGCTAGGCTGCGATGTGGGAATATCGGAAAAGTGGGGAAAAAAGGGTTACCGGGACTGGAGTTGCAGGAATTGTGGAAAAGAAGAAAGTTTAAGTCACGTGTGGGAATGTGAAGCGGCTAGGGAGGGAGTGGAGGAGAATTGCAGCGCGGTGGTGGACTGGTGAAAAGGTGACAGGACAGGAGACGAGCTCATGAGGCTAATTGTACGATCACTACAGGGAGTACCAATTCAGGAACTCTGTGACTATGTCAGGACGTTTGAAAAAATTGGTAGGGAGAGAATCGAAGCTGAGGGGCCAGAGGAGGGGTTGTTAGAGGAATTGTAGGCACAAGTACTTACGACAGCAAGGAAGATGTAAAAGGGGGGCAGGGAACGAAAATAGGGTCGACAAAAAGTGAAAGGAGTGAGAAAAGGAATGAATGGAAAAAAAAGAACTCTGAAATTGTTTTTCGTTTTTATTACATTAATGCGAAAACTGAAACGAAACAAATGTAAAGGAAGAGGGATATGTAAAAAGTTAAACTGTACACTGGAATAAACTAATCTATCTATCTATTTTTCTCGTACATATTGACAGATGTGGACCAAAATAATTGGACAAACTATTTTTGTTGGATTTTTTTTTTTCGAAGCCCATAAACACAATCCGCATAAATTTTTTGACTATTTAGAAAATTTAAAACGTAATATCTGATAGAAAGATTTTTCATTTAATTGCAAAAATGCAAATTTCTATCCTATAATATTTGTTATTAATTACTATTATTAACCCTAGAACCCCACAATTTATTTTTCCAACGTAAACCCCACACTGGGGTAAATAATTATTCCAATCTTCTCTTTAGCGTGAAATGTTCCTAGTATGCGATAATAAGGTTTAATTATATACCAATCTCTTGGTTTTTTGATAACAAAGATAATGGTGCACGATAGAGTCACATTCGATAAATATTTAACGGGTAAAACCACTGTAGAATTTTCGAAAAATCGATTTTTTTTTATTGGCTTGAAATATACTTTGAACCCTCTTGAATATAAGGCAAAAAGGTTTATACCTGAAAAAAAAAAAATTTCATTGAAATTTCGGGCTCTTCCCCGAGCGCTTCGGTCATTTCAGTACCACGTTTCAAAACTTTAAATGCGTTTTTCTCGAAACACAATTTTTCAAAACGGCACGCAGCATAACTCCAACAATTTTCATTCTTTTTATTTGAATTTTTGACAATATATTAAAAATAATATTTTGAAGTGAAATACGTAAGGAATTTTCGGTAAATTCATTTAAACATTTTTTTATCAACAAATAATTACCCTTTTTTCTGTCGAAAATTGAACCTCTTCATTCAAACACTCGCCAATAATACAAAAATGAATATTTTCAAAATCCCCTACGTACTTCACTAGCTATGACTGTCTAGATTAAGTATTTTTTTTTTTTTATTCCAGATCAACAATTGCACCAGTTACACTGCGTGCCGCAGAGCACCTCAAATTCAACAAGCCTCGCGGAAATGGCTCTGGTGTCGCCATTTTTAAATATTTTTCAATCATAATTTTTTGTTATACAGTTAAATATATGCTTAATAACTCCCCCGAATATTATTATTCTATTACCTTTCCTTCCACCCGAAAAAAATTGTCGAAAAAAGGTACTTTTTGAGGCCGTTACAGTGGTTTTAGCCCTTAATGATGCAAACTCTATAAAACGGAAGCAATGGTTTAAAAAAATTGGTTCGAGAAGGAATTTTGACATTTTTGTGGGGTAACTAATTACCCCGTTGTGAGGTTCTAGGGATAATGTGAACATTTTCATTATTATTGTTATTATTATTAATGATAATCATATTATTATTTACAAAATATGAAACATTGTATAATAAAAAATGACGATGAAATTTAATGCTCACCTCATCTGTAGTTTGGCCGGCCTTGAGTTGAAGTTCTTGCAATTCTGTTCGAGGCGGGCCCCCGGCTTCGGGGCCCCCTGTTGCCGCCGCATCGGACGTTGGTGCCGGCATCGTGCTCTATACGAGAAAAAAAATTCCAAATCTCCGTGGAATTATTTATCCGCAAATCCTGCCAACTTTGTTCTCTCCACGAAATCCTCGTTGACCTCCAAAAGTCTCGGTATTCGCGTAGTAACAAACGTAAATGTCGATGCCAATGAATGAGAAGAACGAGAAAATGGGGGCGCAGATTTTTTTTTGTTTTGCGACCTCCGTGTCCGGTACCTGTAAATCTGGAACGTCACGAAAATCTTAGACAAAGATAATTAGCATCGAGCCGTTTATTTTCATTCAAACTTGATTTTTTTAAATTTTATTTGCAAAATTCATTATTTATCGTTAATTTATTTTATTTTATTATTATTTATCGAATCATCAATATATTTGATTTTGTTTTTTTTTAGTAGAAGAGCCGTGAGTGATTTTTCTTTGGAATTTTCATTCAATCGGACCAAAGGGAAGCAATCAGTGATTGTAATTATTAATTATGTTTGAGTTGTTTAAATAACGCGAAAGTGAAAATTCGCTCGTTAGGGTGGATTCTGTGACGGTTGACAGTTATTGGTATGTCACATTTCCATGCAACTATGTAGCGTCACTAGCATCGGCCAACGCGCATACGTGGGACGCCTACTTTTCTGTATATCTATACTTTTTATGAATATCTATATATATTTGTGTTCAGATATAGATATATCGACAATATCGCTGCCCTGACCCCGGAAGAAACATTCACGACAAAATCAATAGCTAGAATCGCGCGCACTTGTCCACGTGCTTTACGACCCATCCTGTTTTTACTTGCACTTGAATATACATATATAAATTGTGTATACATATACTGAAATTTTGTGTCAAAATGACGCGAGCAAAAATCCAATAATTTCATACGAATTCACAAGCCACCTTACGTCTCAATAATAACCTTTAGGATAACGCCATTTTCCGAATTAAAAATCGCAGCAACGCCTCTGTAGTCGAAAACGTATTTTTATATTCGCGATAATCATATATTGACGAAAGAGTATTTAAGATTGGAAGTTGATTATTTTGTGGATAATTTTGTCGTGTAATTTTTAGATGAGATCGTGAGCTCCCAGCTTCTGTTCAACTACAGCAACGCCCTAATGAGAGGACAAATTTTTACGTGTCATGTCGAAAATTCGATTTGTGACAAGTTCGAAACGACGCCTATGTTCGAAATGAAATTTGAAAAAAAAAAAAAAATGTAAAATCGTCGACGAATATATTTCTTACTAAAGCAAATTCATTGTTTTGATAAACATTCCATTCGCTATATGCAACGCGGTCTCACAACTAAGGCCAAATGTGGTACGTGACTTGAGAGAAAAAGCGCCCCCAGTGGAGATTATGAAAAACTGTAAATTTCGATAATGATCGCAAATACATGAAGAAAAAAAGCGCGTCGAAAAAAGAGGATTCCTTGTCGGTTTAAAGTCAAGAATGCCCGTAATTCGATTAACGCAATATTAGGATAGTGACATTTCGACATTCTCGAAAAAACGGTGATTACAAAAGCTCGATAAATCGGAAAAAATCGTCTTGTTAGAAATAATGTAGGAGAGATCTCGATGATTGAGAGGTGGCGCACGACGAGCGGAAACTCCGAAAGCTCTGAACCCGGGAATCCCGAGACTTATACTGATATGAATACGTCATTGGATCGTTAGAAAATGACGTGTGTTTTTATTCTATTAAAGGTCCAACACAAACTATGTCTAGAATCGACCGCGAGTATCTTTAATTTGCGTTAAATACAAAAAAATGGCAAAACCTGCGGAAACGGTAATTAATAGGGAGGATAAAAAACGGAGGGATGATTTATGGCGTGCTTGCGCGCCCTCTACGAGTTGTCAATGGTTTCCATTCCATCATTCGTTAACATGTACGCTGTAACTACGAACTATAATCGCGAAGCCAAACTGACAGCAGCACGCTTTATATTAACAGCGCACTTTCTTTCGTTCTCTCCATTCGACAATTCCACAAAATCCACCAAAATGCAGTTCATTACAAAGGAAAGCCCATCAAACGAAATTTACAAATACAAAATGACCTTTAGACGATTTCCAAGTGAATTTTCTTACACAGTTTAGGCTTTGAGCTTTTGATAAACGAACGAACCGAGTCCAACGACAACTGAACGGGGACTGCCCTTTTCGTCGACTGACCGAATATAAAATCAATATAAGCGAACAGGCGGGCCGCTGCGTCGGTGCGTCGCGCCGTTCACCACCCTTCCTCGATGTTGCGGATTAGAGCGGGGAAATTTCGCATGGATTTCGATCGTAAGCAATTTATTTGAAAAAAATAATAATAATAATAATAATGTAATAAATAGATGGGGTTCAGTTTTCATATTTTTTTACTCGGAAATGTTCTCGTGTAGATAAAATAGCAGCAGACTTAAAATTATTGATTGGACTATATCATAATAATGTTTCCTGTCAGTCGCACATACTAGATAAATAGGGACGATTGCTGGCTGCACTTATCGGGAAATAAGCAATGATGAACTCGATATTACTATATAAAATGGTTATCAACGTCATAACCTCACAAAAAACATATTTGTATAGTACAGATATATGTATGTATATGCTATACAGATCGTAAGATCAATGAAGTAAAAGTCTCGTGAAAGCACTCGAGAAAAAACTCCCCCACCATGGCTGTACCAACTTAAAATCCGTGCTGCAGCGAGTGAAACCCACACAAAAATGCATTCTTACAATTTAGGGCACTTACCAAGAGCGAAACAAAATTCCTCGACAACACTGACCGAACGAAGCAACAATAAAGTGAAATTGAATGTAACGCGTGTTTTTAATTAACGGTGAATAACAGTTAAAAATGCCGATGACGAGATAGCACCGGTGAACGCACCTATTTCTCAGTTTGACGGCAACATAATGAGTACGGTAAACGTGCAACAGTGAAATTATAATATCATATGATTCACTGGCGTACGGAGAAACGACAGCAGCGCCAAATGTTATCGATAATAAACGAAAAACCACAAAAGCTACAAACTGATTTTTCGATTGGTCATTCCGGTGAGCCCGAAATATCGGATTCGTCGCTTTTTTTGTTCCATCATAATTTTTTTTTAATTCTTGCTTTCATTGGAAATGTCGAACGGGTAGAAAGCAACGCGGCCGCAACGTGAACTACCCGTAATGAAACATTCCATGACTATTTCCAACAGTCGGTAAGGCAGGAAATTCTTTTACATGCACGGTAGTGCTTGAGGTACTATTACTGAAATAACTACTATTCATATGAATAATATTATATCAAATAAACTTTATTTGCATAAATAACTAAGTAAAAATGACAAAAAGATGGAGAACAGTTGTTCGTTCCCCGCAAAGCTCAGATTCTCTAACCGACCATAGCTGTGGCGACAAAAGCAGGTCGGAAACTCGCGGTGGCAAATTCCCGAAGCTCTCGACACTGCGGTAACGGTGCGATCGCGGTTATCGACCCGTGTGGGCCTGTGTCCCCACAGCACGGTGTATAGTGGCGCCCTTAAGCGGACAATTGTCTAAATTGTGTGCTGCGGGTTGGATTTTTTTTTCTACTACAGGCGCATAATCATCGTGAAAAAATTGATTAGGAATTCATCCTGTTAATTCGATCATTCACTTACCTTCAATTTCTTTACGGCCTCAAAGTGCAGAAACGCTGAAACTTTCAAAAGCTCGCTAAATTTATCACTCTGAGCAGCATTTGTATAATACGGTTTATATATATATATATATATATATATATATATATATATATATATATAATTTTTTCTTAGTAGTTAAGTTCCTCGGCCACCTGAAAGAAATGACTGTTTTCGCATGGCGATGCGCGCGCGTATGTTTGGAGAATTTTTTATTATTTCCTGTTAGCATATTGCCGGAGTGTGTATGCCTTTGTAGAGCGGATGGAGACGGAACTTTGCATATGACGTCGCCAGTACCGCCCTCGCAATGTTCCCTGTGTTATATCTACACAGAGCACGCTCTTTGCGTTGAATATGTGTCATTGAAAACACTAACGTCTCTTTCATGTTTTTTTTTCATCGCCGTATGTCTGCAACCAGGCTTTAAAGCTTTTCACGCCCTCAATTTTTCTAGCATATAAAAAAAAATGATTGACGAAAAAAAAGACACATGTGTCTTTATTGACTGATGCAATTTTTCTCACGCGTATGAACAGCGCCATTTTTCATCGAAAAAAAAAGAAACGAGGCCACGTTATTTAGTCCTGATAAAATGTACCCGCAGCATGCATCTCAAGTCGCTCCAGTTTCTTTATTCGTAAATGTATAAAAGTGCCCAAAGAAACACGAGAAAAAAAGTTTTTCTGAAAAATGCTGAAACGCGCAAATTAACGTCAGAATTGCATTATCTGAGAATAAAAATAAAACCCAATATCGTGTTCTCCATCGAAAGCAATTGTGCTGATTTAACAAATGTTCATGCATGTAAATATAAAAAAATATGTACATAAATGTTGAATCATATTTTTATACGCCATTGACGAAATAAGATGGTCGCATATGTTTTATTCAGTCAATATACAGTTTGGCCTTCTCATTTTCATGAGGGACAGAAATAGTTTATCTTACCTCGAGCGATTCAATTTCCAAGCCGTAGTTGGAACAAAAGAAAACAATATTTCGCACTGAATTATCAAGCAGAAGCTATCATCGGTATTTGATACTTACATGACAGCAAATTTGCGTTTCATTATCGAAAAATTATCAGTGACTAAAAATAATAAAGGATATGCTTTTTTGTAGTGAATAATTGTGATTTTTTGTAACTTTTTTCAAAGATAAATAATGAAAAAAATCGACTTGGACTTACATGCATCTGAAGGTGGGAAAAAAGGGTCAAATTGTATAATTTTTTTATATCGATATTTTTTTTCTATCGAAATGACTTTTTATTCATTCGAAAAGACAAATTGTTGTCCACAAAATTTAAAAATTTCGTTTAAAAAAGACAAAAATTAAGGAGTTTCGGTACAAGTGGCAAAATGTAACCATTTACTTCAAATTTACACAGTATATTCTTTGACATATACTGGATGTGTCATCCAAATTTTAAATCGATCGTCTACATCGTGTTTGTGAAATTAAATATCAAAAAACACTTTTTAACATGGTGAGATGCCTACGGTCATTGGTGAACGACAGTTTTACGAATGGAATACTGAGAAAAAATGTTAAAAACTAATTGAAAAACTGCCAAACCACTAAGTATACTATTGCAATTCCGGTATCCAAAAATTAAATAATTCGTCTACATGGTTTATTAATTATTCATTTATTCATCAGCGAAAACGGTGAGTTTTCCCCGCATCGACCGAACGAACACACTTTTTTTATTTGTTTTCGACGAAATATTGCTGTGTGAAGTCGGCGCTTTGCTTGAAAACAATAGAATTGTACCGAAACCCCTTAAATGAGCCGTAGTCGTCGTTTTAGTAAAAAAGGTTTTCGCAAAACGCCATTGTGAAACGATTTTTTATTTCTTAAAATTGACAATAAAAACTACTCCCAGTCATAGCCGATTCTTATTTTATGCATTTTTCGCAAAACGGCAGAGGTCCGAATCGGAAAATCGAGGTTTTGCCTAAAAATTTACCTTTTTTTTTATTTATAAAAAAAAACTATGTTCGAAAAAAAAATCTATGACGAAGACCAGATAATTGTGCGAAGATCCTTTGTACCAAATTTCATGAAAATCTGTCGAGCAGTTTCCGAGATACGATGGTTACCGTTTTCAACAGTATTTTAAGAAAAATGCATTCGAAGGTTCAAACCTCTTTCAAATTTAGATAAAAGAATGTTCTCCTGTTTACAAGACGTCATTGATTCTTGCAAAATTTTCGTGAATTATGTATCAAGGGCGACGCTATTGAATGAAGGTACATTTGAAAAATCGAATTTTATGCCACCTCTAGATGGATGTAAGTCCTTAAAGTAAATCATGAGAAAATTGAATAAAACTTTTCCCATGTAATTTAGGACATCCAATAAGTTTTTTTTAAAATAATGATAGTTCGTGATTTTTGTAAATTTTTAACCCTTAAAATATTCTAAAGTACCCCAGAAAAAGTTTGATTTCAAATTTGAACAGCAGGTTTATTGAAATTCGATCGTTTTTCCTTATACGAACATATATATATATATATATATATATTTTTTTTTTTCTCGATAAACCGATCTTTAATCCTAATAAGGAATACTTCAAAATGTTGAACGAATTTTTTCGAGCTTTAGTATTCGTTACTTCCAACATGGCAACAGTTTAAAAACGCTGGAGTAGTCCCGGACTCTATAGTGGCCTTGACGTTACTAAAGGCAAGTGTTTACCTTAAGAGTTAAGGAAACATGAAAGAATCGCCTTAATGGCTATGGATAACGTATTTCGAGCAAATACCAAGAACCACTTTATCCATCTTTCAACGATGCAGTAGGTAGTTTTTTTCTTTTTCCTCAAATAGGGTAAAACACCCAGTCACCAGCCACGTACCAGTAGTTCGGCCTCTGTCCATATTTTGTACGAGTGGGAAGAGTGCGGAAGACATCTTTCCCACTTTTTCCTCTCATACAAGGCCGACTACTGGTACATGGCTGGCGACTGGGTGTTTTACCCTATCTCATTGCCAAAAAAATGTTTCCTATGACCTTAGCTTCAAGTATAACAAACAAAAAGTAATAACAGTTCGGGGTAAGCATGATTTTCGGGAATGTTTTCGTGGAATCGGTAAAAATTTCAAGACGAATATTTTCATCGGGATCATTGTTAACATGAAATATAAATATATTTTGGTGATATTGTACAGTCAGTGAATGTTTTTTTTTTCGTTTTATGTATATATACAACAGCTATGTACACGTGAGAGACTTGGTTTCTTTTTTCCTCGTATCAACGAATTATTTTTCCTTGCTATAATAATAATAATAAAAATAATAATAATAATAATAATAATAGTCATCATCTCATTATGATCGTCATGATAGACGTCGTGAAAGAGAAATACAAGCCGTGTCCCTCTGACGGACGAATCAAGAATGCACACAGCACACATACGCACTTATACATACATGCAGACGCATACAATCGCATATAAGGTGGGTAGGTCAGCGGGGTCAAATTTTTCGTCGCGGATATACATGTGTAAATGAAATAAAATTGGCAAACAAATTCGACAGAGCGTTCTCTCTTTCGCTACCTTACACACCCAATTATTTTTGTTGACATTTCTCAATCGTTTTGTTTTTTGTTTTTTAATTCCTTCTTTTTGCTTTAGTGTCTCTCGTATTTTCGCGCTTAGCCTTATTCGATATTACGCTAAAAGGACTGCAGAATCCGCGGCTATACCCGCATCTCATGACTTGACACTTTTACATTCTACTTAAAGACTATATAGTCGGAGAATAAGCGTAGAAATGTATCACACTAGAAACTTGTACGTTAATATTTAAATGCGCAGGTATTAGGTGATTTTCTTTTGTTTTTTTTGTTTCTCTTTTTTTCCTTCGTCTGCTTTCATTTTCCACATTGAGTGGGTATAGTTTTTTGTTTTCTAATTCTTTTTTTTTACCACGTGGTTAGTTTACAGGCAGATGGTAAAATGGCGCGAGGCTCTCGACGAGTCGATGGAAGTACATTTTTTTGCGTTTTTTTTTTTACTTATTTCTTTCATTCGCTCAGCTGGATGCTACACGATGACTAATGCTAAGCTCCCTTTAACCAATAAACTTGACTTATTTATCAAAGTAGGCTAGGTTACGACACACTCCTCTCAGGCTTCGAAAGCTTTATTCCTCTCCTCCGCCCCCCTTCCCCATTACTTTTCACTCCTAATAACACGTGTACAAGGGCTTTACGAACAAGGCCGCCGATATTTTTATTTTTTTTTCTCTCTTACTCTGTCTTTTTTTTTCATACGCAGCCAACATCAAGTCGGCACACACACGCACACACGCACGCACGCACTCGTCATCAACCAACTTCGTTAATTTTTATATTTTTTTTTTCAGTGATGTAAAGCAGCGACGCCATCATCCGTCGAATGATCGTTACGTGAAACACAATGAGACCTCTCTGTCAATGTGTACCAGGAATTGATAGATTCCTCGTTAACGTTAAAACAGATGGTCGAGAATTTATACGTTTTCTTCAATACCTAGTTAAACGAGTTACTAATTTGACAAAGAATAAAGCAATAACGAATACTTTCGTTTCTTGGAAATTCTCTCAGAGTGGCTTCCAAACTCGAAGGCCTTTTTCGGGTAAACAATGAGATGTGTCATAAAAATATACGAATTTTAACCTTCTACAAAGGTTAACCATAAAAGAGTGAATCTTTGTCCAAAATTGAAAATAATAGTCGTAAAAATATAGCAAATGCCTTTTTTTTGCATCGTTACCATAAATATTCAATTTTTTCAAAACGGCTTCTTGGGAATGTGCCTTTTATGGTTAAATATGCTTAAATTCTGATGTAACGAACGAACGACAAAAGAAAACAATTTCAAAGTGCATCAATCACTGACGGTTGGAATAATTTTCAAGATACATGATTGAATTGCAATGCGAATAAATAAAATTGGCGGTAATTTAACACTAAGAAACAACGCGATTTGCTTGTCACATTAGCTGACGTAACGTTACCGTATTTCGCGTACGAAATTGATTTTAAATAAGCATCGAACGGCTGACATTTGCAGAAGCGTAATTTCAGGATAGGAGTAACGAAAAAGAAGCACGAAAGCATGCCGTCGTATTTGCGATAATTTCTTGACACTCAATTCTTTCTTTACACGATTCAAGGGAATACGAACGATGCTAAAGAATAACGGTCAAATTGTTTGAAATTTTAAGAAAAAAAAAAAAGAAGACGATCAGATGACGGTGACACGACGGTAATTTTACATCACTGTTTATGTCTGTTACTCTCTCTCCGTGATTCTCCCTTCATCCGGACGACGGTTGGAGGGGCGGGAGAGAGATATATTTTTTTTTGTAGTCTGGGAGAGGACAACCTCGTGTGGCGTCAAGTTGCTGTATCCCTCGTACGTAGTACAGTATCGGGTTATAAATTGTATTGTGGTTAGGACACGTATGCACGTGTGTGTGTCTATGGCGGAATAGTCGGGTTGTGTCGGTCGTAACTCCTCCCCTTTCCCCTCCACGTCGTGGGCAATCGTTGCGCTCACCTTTCCGAATCATAACCTCTTTCTCTCTCTCTCTCTCTCGCTCTCTTTTACTCATGAGGCCTTCTAATACATTGACACGCTGTCTTGTCATCGTAATTGTTGGCCGTTACATCGCAGAATATCCGATCGATGCTTCAGCACGCGAAGGGCTCGTTGTGAAGGTTCTCTCTCTCTCTCTACTCACACGAAGAGAGTACATGGGACTCGATATACGAGCTCATTCGGGTGTGGCCCTTGGCGAATATAGTCGCGAGGCATGGCAATGAGACGATAAATTCTCGTCGAGAGAAGAGCCCAACAGAGATTGTTCCCTTCGAGGACTGTAGCACGACGAACAAACGCCGATATATATATGTATATATATATAGATGTATTTTTTTTCATTCACCCAAGATCGATAAAAACGGCCACCCGGACGTCACGAGTTGAGGCTATAAACGATTGAAAATTTCTAGCAATGAAAATTCGATCGAGCATTTTTAGCTCGAACGAAATTGGAAAAAAATGAAAATAAAATAAAAAAATAAAAAGCAGTTCACGACGATACGAACGAACGGAGAACGCTCCAGTCAAAATTCATAACGCGTTCTCAGTGAAGTCTGTCGGTGACGAGTTTTGCCCCTCTCTCCTAAATATGCATTCCAAACAATAGTAATAATAATCATAATAATATATATTCTATCCGTGACAAATGCGTCCGCTAGCAGAAACTATACAGTTCATTATACAATCCGTGCATTCGCTATCGTAATCTTTCTCATTTTTGTTTTTGTTTTTTTTTCTTCACTTCACTTTTTTTTTCTTTTTTTTTTATAAATGGTGGTTATTGTCGCGCGTCAGTACAAGCATTCGAGCTAAGGCCCTGAGCGTGGCACAACCAGCGGAAGACGAAAGTTGTGTAAGTTCGTATGGTGTGTATTCAAGTTTGTCCCATCGTTTGAACGCAATGAGAATTCAATTTATCCGTTATTCCTCAAATGCTCAATATTTCATATTTTTTTTTTGCAGTTTTCAAACTTTGAGTGCCTAAAAATAGTCCCAATCCAAAATGTCATTAGAATTTCAAAGAAATAAAAGAAATTTATTTGCGTTCGAACGATGCAAACTTCAGTATCGTCGTAATATCAGTTGCAATTGTGTTCTTTCTTCGTAATGATCGTAGGTTCGTTTTTTCATGTGTGTTCGGTGTATATACGTGTATCGTGTGCGTGTGTGTATCTGTGTGTGCATGTGTCTTTATGCACGTGGTAGTTTTTCGTGGTAGCTGCAGTCGTAAGTTAGCAGTTATAGTATGCGTAAGTAATAAATAGTTATTGGATTAGTTCCGTGATTATAGTAAAAGTTAGGCATGGTAGTCAGTGACACGCTGGGTCCTTATATCTACAATTACCGACGGAGCTATACAAACACACACGCGCACACACACACACACACGCGCGCGCGCGTATCTTTCACTTTTTCTCACTACGCGTATAATTTCGCTCGGTTCTTTCTTTCTTCCTCTCTCTCTCTCTCTCTCTCTCTCTCTCTTTCTCATCGGCTTTTACTCGCGTTCTTTTCTCTATTTTTATCTTTTGTTTTTTTTGTATCTTCTCTTCTTTTCGATCTAAGGCTTCTGGGCTAGAGCAGCTGTTTATATATGTGAGTATTGAAATAGAGCGCGGTATATACGTAGTTACAATTATTCAACTATGTAATACGTACGCACAATATACATATGTAAATGGAGCATTCGTTACATATGAATACGCGGTATAGTATAGTCAAAGCAAAGATTTTGTAATTTAATCGTTTTTATTTCCTTTTTTAAATTATTTTATTTTAATTCATTATTTTTTTTTTCTTCAAGTGTCTTCTTATATACCGCGTCTCTATGCTCAAACACGATATTTCACTAACGTACGCTGGCATATAGTTCTGCTCTACTGTACATGATCCTCTTTTTTTAATTTTTTTGTTGTTTTATTTTTTTTTTATATTCAATGGGTTCTCGATCTTTTCATATGTATATGTGTATGTTTTTGAGTGTGTATGTGATTACGCAATTTTTTTTACTTCTCAAGTCTTTCAGTCAGCTGTTGAGAACAACTTATATATTTGCTTTTTTTTTTCTTTTTTTTTTTTATCGTTTTTTCGTATATACATATACAAGCTAATCATCGTATTTAGGAATGTTGTTTGGTGTTGTTCGTGAGTATCTCCGTGTACGTGTGTTCTTTTTTAACATAATTGTATGAGGCAGTTTGAGAGTTACCTTTTCTTTCCTTTTCTCTCTCGTTTTTATCTTTTTTTAAGGCCGAGGTAGGGAGGTAGGATCGCGATATCGTCGTCATGTCTTGGCTCATTGTATACCTATGCTAATGTACAGTCGTCCACAAGAGTTCGCAGCCATTTTCAAACTTTTATTTTTCAAACAGATCTTTTTTTTTCACCTTTTTATACGCCTTTGTCGAGCGAAGCAATATATTACTCTCAAATGAAAAATATTTCATTGAGTTTGTCGTTATCTGCAAACTCCCGATTCGGAATGCCGATAATACTACTTGTAGTTTTTTTTTTTGTTTTTCATATTTGTAGGAACTAGACTCGCGGAATCGAGATTAAAATTGTAATCGTGGTTGTAACGAGAAAACAAAATTTCATAAGTACGAACGATGTTTGAAATAACAAACCAACGTAAACACGTGCTGAAATTAATTATCAACACGCGTATATATATTTAAAAATATAAATATATACGTCATATACAGATATACACGAGCTGAAGATCAACCGAGGACGTAAGTTAATCAAAGATTCAACTGGAATCGAGCGTTGAATGAATCGGTGGGTATGACGTAAACCAAAGTTCGATAAGCTATGCCTCAAGTCACAGAAACGTGGGGCAAAAAGGAGGGGGAGGGGGGGGGGGGATTGGGGGGCTGAAGTAAGAGCCGTGCGAGCGTCCGACTTTAATACCCGAATCGAGGTCAACAGAGCAGCCATAAGAGAAGCCTAAATAATAGTTGGAACAATAAAAGCGAGACTGGGAAAAAGTTGACAGGAAAAAAGAAAGACTTACGACTAAAGTACGCGTCGATTATTTGTTACAAATCGTTAAATTTAGAATTACGATTTCTCGATTGTTTTCAGCCGCGAATGAGACGAGGCGGTGAAAAAAAAAAAAAACAAAAACAAAACAAAAAGAAACAAAAAATGAGGAAGTACTCCATGAGCCAAGAAGTGAACGCGGGGGTGGGTTAAAAGGTGGAGGGGATTGATCACGAGCCTATACAAATCAAAAAGGTCAGTCGGAGGCGCAATTAAAACGGAAATACATTATTCGTATGTGCAGAGGATACGGGGGAGAGTTTGGCGTTATTCGGACCCTAGCTCTGCGGCAAAAGTGCATGATAGGCGGGTGCAGCCTCATAAAAGCCTGCCGCTGCTTGTAGAGCTTGTAGGGATGCTGCATGATGCCTGTGCATCGCAGTCGCATAGACACTCGAGACTTCGGTGGATGATGGTATGCCGGCAGATGCAGAAACTCCGGTGGTAGCTTGATGTTGAAGATGCGAACTCGAACGCAAGGAGGATGCGCCGGTTGTTGGTCGTCGATAAGGATGATGCGAGACTAAACCACCGGTGGTGTGGTGATGCATGGCGTGCCTTGTAAGGGACGAAGTTGTCGATGAAGAGCCCGTCAAAGAAGAATTTCTCGAGGAGGTTGCCGCGGCGGCGGCGGCGGCAGCGGCAGCGGCAGCGGCGGCGTCATACACCTGTTGATAACTCTGTACAGCACGTAAGGGGGTGGCGATGTTAGTTATCCTTGGTACGTTTGAAGCTTGCGTGGTTGATCCATTAACGCCGCTCAACCGATGATTCGGCTGGCGATGAGAATCTGCGATTTGTTGCTGCCGTTGATTCGAACGACTTGGAGGTTGTGGTTGTTGTTGCTGTTGTTGCTCAGGATTATGATGATGGTGATGGTGATGATGATGATGATGATGAGCGCGTTGCATAGCTCGGAAGTAGTGCTGATAAATACCTGATATGACGGCTTTCTCGTCTGCCGTAATGAGCGAATTACTACTTGTACCCGTCGCATTCAAGTGTTTAGCACTAGTGACAGCACTCGGAGCTTGATTATTATTTTGGGCGGTTGTCGAGTGAGAACTCGGTGTTGGAGCGACCAGGGTCGTTGTCACGGTAGCTTCAATACTGCCCGTACTCCGAGGATTCTTCGAGTTCATATCCAGCGGTATAACGGCGTTACCACTTGGGTTGGAAGTCCTTGCGTCGGTATTAGAACTAGCGAGAATAGTGTTTGACATTTTCGCGTTGTACGAGGACGTCAGGGCCGCTGTACCAATCGAGCAAATAGATATGGCAGCCGGTGCAGGTGGCAGAGCAGCTTGAGGTGCTATCGCGGCGACAGTTGCACAATTTATCATCGTCGACTCGCTCGATCTCAAACTGGACGGTGCAATCGGATTAGTCGCTAAAGCCACCACCGAAGCGTTCGCGTTCAGGTTCGTTCTCGCGCGATTTACATTTTTAACGGGGCGTAACGAGGACGAATTTGATATTGTCGAATTTGCACTGTTCGGAGCTAAACTGGAAGACGACACGTTACGCGGAGCGTGTGTATTAGCGGAGACAACGCCTGTCGAAGCGGTACCGGTCGCCCCGGAGATACTGGACGATGCGGTGGATGCTGCACCCGTGGATGGTAAATTATTGACGAAAAGGCTTCGTCTCTCGCGCTCGGCACGCCTGTAATAACACGGATGTATCATTAAGAGTGGCTCACCCCCGCCTGGCGGTGGTTTCGCCTGGCTCGGTAGCTCATACTCGACGCTACAATCAACGTGCAGCGGCTGAGCGTAATCCTTGAAACTCGTTACTACGCTATCCTTGTAATCCTTGTACGGGGTCGAGGCGGACATTGG
The DNA here is from genome assembly GCA_963989365.1 of Rhimphoctona megacephalus. Lineage (NCBI taxonomy): Eukaryota > Metazoa > Arthropoda > Insecta > Hymenoptera > Ichneumonidae > Rhimphoctona > Rhimphoctona megacephalus. The sequence continues at coordinate 24,870,374 of OZ022416.1, read as the reverse complement.
ACCGATCGAGCTGGTAGGTAATTGAGCACCGGTACTCACGCTCGTCGGTGAACCTAGTATGGTCTGTACTATACCGGAAACGAGGGAACCGGCTGCGCTGCTGGGCTCTTCTTTGACGATGGAGTTGCTCGGTGCGACGGATGCTGCGCCTCGATGATGATGTACATTGTGCAGATGAAGCTGCTGTTGCTGCTGTTGTTGAGATTGTTGTTGTTGCTGTTGCTGTTGTTGTTGCTGCTGCTGTTGTTGTTGTTGCTGCTGCTGTTGCAGCAAAACTTGATGGCGTGTACGGGGCGGATGATGCTGTTGTTGATGATGAAGATGATGATGATGATGATGATGAAGAGTGCTCGAGGCTGGAACCGCGGCGATATCTTTCTCGTAGCATATACTCGCGGCCATTTCGGTATCGTTAGCTCGTAAATCGGTGCGCAGGAGTATCGTAACTACGGTGCCCAGTATCGATAAGATCAGGGCCAACGTATAATCCCGATTCCGATGATTGTTATCGTTATTGTGATTATAATGATTATTATAATTATAATTGTTATTATATTCGTGGTATTTGTGATGAATGGAGGCCCGTCTGATTGCGGTATGAGCGCATGCGTACCACGTGACGGTCAGCCAAATAATGAAAATAACGAAGTGAAATATGACAAGGGTTAAGACGACGCCCTTGGACGCTAAAAAACGTCGGTATATACGTAACGCTATGCTATCATCGTAACGTTTGCGGGAAGAGCGTGGCTGCTCTTGCGGCGTATTAAGCAGCAATAGCAGCACAAGTAACACAAGGGACTCCGTGGTCGAGAAGCTTCGTTGTCACTGTTGGTTAAATTCTTGCTGCTGCTTCTTCTTTCGCCCCTCTTTTCCTTCCTTCTCGTTGTTATTGAGATTGTTGTTGATCCTTTTGGTGCTATTGTTACCGTCGTCGTCGTCGTCGTCGTCGCCGTCGTCCTCGTCGTTGCTTACTGACGACGAGTTCGCCACGTTTCTCACAATCTTAGCCTCTCAGCGGCTCTCCTTTCGTTCAGTGGTTAGGTATGTTGAAGACGAACAACAAAATGAATTCTCGTCTTATCGTCGATCGCGCCAGCCTCTTGCGAATACGATCTCACTGCGGGATCTTCGCTTCTCCGGTGATCCAGCGAAATCGATTAAGCTTACCCACCACCACAGTTAAGGGGGGTTAAGACACAAAGAGTGAGAGAGAAAGAGAGAGAGAGAGAGAAAAGAGAGCGACAGAAAGAGGCCCTTCTCTCTTCGAACGTGCCGGAACACAAAGAATAATCTCGTGAGAAAGAGAGCCTCGCTTGGGAAGCCCGGTTAGGGTAATTTCCGCTAGGCTTTTGCACACATACACGCAAACTCCCGGTCAGTCAGGGATACATACATACATATGCACATACAAGGTTCGTTCGGCTTCAGTCTTCAGGATCTCTCCTTTTACGTTCCTCCCTTCTTGCTTCTCCAGTCTCTCGCTCTCTTCAACGTTTAATTTTTTTCAAATTTCTCCTCTTTTTCGTATACACACAACGTCTTAATTTCCATTGGGTATTTAACAATGGCGCTGGACGAATCAACAAAAACAATGAAAAATCAATTTTCGTTGGTCGTCGTCGTCGTCGCCGCCGCCGCCGCCGTGTGTTATTTCGTCCCTCTGAGCTTCGCGATACTTCGTCTCTCTTTTTACTTCCCTTTCTTTTCTTCTCGCTTCGCCCTTTCACCTTCTTTTCTTCCAATTACTTTTTCAATTCTTTTTCTTGTGTTCCTGCACCTTTGTATGCGACACGTAATTCACGAAATTTTAACGTCTTTTGCGATCGAATAAAAAACGTTTCGATGATTTTTATGTATCGTAGATTTCGCAATGAAAAAAAGAGATGAAAGATAATCACTTCAGTTCCCAGAGATAACCAAGGCTCGGACCAATATTTTATATATCCAACGCCAAGGAAATCCCTCACTTTTACGCACGAAGGAAATTACGGGGACTTGCGTCAGAGCGAAAGAGGAAAGGAGAATCAAGTGGGAGGGGAAATGAGCGAGAGAGAGAGAGAGAGAGAGTGAATGAGTAAGACAGACAGAGAGTGTGTATGAAGAATGAACGTACGTCGCTTAAGGTATTAGTAACGGCGAATGCAGAGAGAACGAATAGTCTCTCTTCCACCGTGAATCGTAGTTCCTCCTCCCTTTCGAGGTTCGTGCCGCTGCTCGATCCTTCCTCCTTTCTTCTTCTTCTTTCCGAAGGGTACACCACCACCGTTCAATTCACACATATAGAACAGCGAGGTAGGCACAGCCGCACAGCCCGGCGACACGCGCACAACACCTACGGGCGAATGGGAACGAGCGAGACAGAAGATAACTCGAGTGGCCAACAACGACAAAGATGATAATAATAATAATGATGATGATGATGATGATAATGATGATGCTGCTGATGATGCGGATGATGATGATGATGATGATGATGATGATGATGATGATGATGATGATGACGACGACGACGACGACGACGACGAAGAATAAAACGGCGACAACGACAACGAATTTTCACGATTGCGAGCCCGTAATCGCACACCGACACACCAAACCGCAAACTCCAACTAAAATTCTGTCTCCTTCACCTTCAAACACCACTTGTCTACTTCACCGACACTCAATACTAAATTCACACATTATGAAACTTTTCACCGGTTCGTACACGCACTTGAAACAATTCGTGACTAAAGAAAAAAAAAAGGGGGAATGAAGAAAACCGATTTAACGAAACCAGAGTTCTCGATGCGAACCGTACGAAATTTGCACATAAAGCCTTTCCTCCCCCCTCCTTTCCCCTTCCACTCGCCGATACACAGGCTTCAATCAACGCACGAGGCTTGCGATCACGGCTGTTCGCATCGACAAATCCATAGTAACTTCTTTTTTTTTATTTCTCACTCCAACACGTAGCGATATACGATATTTCTCATTGCCAATGAAATGCACATGCGCACTTTTTTGATCACTCGAGTCGACGTATATTTCTTTTAATCTTTCGGTTATTGTTTAATTGACATTTCACACGATTCTATGTGCGAACTTGCTTTTGAAACGCACGCACATACACGCGCAAGTATACGACACGGAGTCTCACTGTGACGTTCGATATTTGGGTAAAAAGAGGCAAAAATCCTTCCTATTCAAGACATCTTTACGTTTTCTTCGTGTTTCTTTCTTCTTTTCTATCCCCCTCCCTTCCTCGAGCTTCCAGTCCATTCGATCGTTCCAACTATGCTCGGGGTTCTTTATGTTTCTCGCTTATTATTTTTCGAGCTTTAAGGCCATTATTTCACACGTAGCTCTCTTTTCCTATATTTTTCAGCAAAATATATGCACACACTCACGCGTACACACTTACATCGCGCATCTATGTACACTTCATCACCGATCCGATCGGTTTTTTCACACAACACTTTTGCGAATATGTCCGAAAACTTGGACTAACATTTATGTCGAATTAATAAAAAGGTCCAATAATCCGTAAGAGAATAAGAACACAGTACAAGCGACAAGGTGTGCCGGGCAAAATGCCTGCCCTGGCCCCTCTCTTTATAATGTTATATGAACTTTCGTTATCGATCGTGCTTGTCGCTCGACCCTCTCGCGGCGGAAGTCGAGCTGCGACTGGCGCTCTCTCTCACACTCCCAATGTCTGTGAACGGTTGCTGGCTACGCCTTGCCAGCTTGCGACTGGATCCCGGCTGCTGCGCTCCTAGCGGCCGACGCTAGTGATGCTGCTGCTGCTTCGACTCCCCGTTTCGTCACGAGTTTCTTCCCCTTCCCCTACAGGCCTCGCGTCATTCTCATGCTTCGTGCCGCTGCCGCAGGCTAGACCCTCGTGTATACAGTTTAACCTCCAACAAGTTCCAACTACTTTACATTTTTCCCCCTTAAAAAATAGTATTAATCAAAACAGAAAATAGTCACCAAATTACGGTTACAAAAAAATTGTTGGGAACCGCGGCAAATAGGACAGCTCGACTCGTCATGTGAGAAATCCGTACGTATTCAAAAAAGAAGCAAATAAGTTTCCCTGAACGCTTACCCCAAGTTTTCGATTTAGAAATCGTTGTCGCAATTGACTGCACAACCTTTTTATTTCCATCGATTTTCACAATTTATAAAACACAACAGATTTGGTACAAAGCGCTGCGAGTAGTGCAGAGTTTTTCCCACTAAGCGCCGCACAAACCGAGAGAGGGGCTGAAATGATAGTTCACGAAACAGGGATTTTACTGTATCGAGTATTCCCATTTTTTGTACGTAATTCTTCTTTTGCGAACATTTTTTTTTAGAAATTAAAAACGTTTGGCTAATATGATAAGTAGCATAAAAAATTGTAAAATGATTTCGGATACCTTTTCGTAATAACCAGTAAAGAACTGTAAATTCTTCATTTTAAACGAAAATTTGGTTATTTAACGTTGAACATTTGCTTGCTCTGAGACGATCACGCCTCCTTAACGTCATTTCGAATGCCCCCGCAAGAGGGAAACGGTACGATAAGTTTTTACAGTACAACATTTTCTGTCGAACAATCACGGAGCTTTGTTCGAATCATAAATATATGCGTCTTGTAAACGAAAATAGTATTTCATTACAAAATGGTTTATTTAATACATAAAATTAATGCAATTTTTGATAGAAAAAAGGCAAAACGATCATCTGAAAAGTTAGTTCGTTGATAAGTTGAAGGGTACAAGTTGAAGCTTTTTAACTGCTTGGAAGTTATACTGTATATTATATGCATCGAGTATATCTATATCGCACGCATATGTGCGCCCCTTGACGTGCTTCCGCTTTTGCTGCTGCTGCCGCAACTACTACTACACAGATGAGCCAACCACCACACAGAGACTCGCCCTATGTCAGTTTCACCAGGCTTTTGGTCCCTTCGTGGGTAGAGAATTGGCCGCCCTTTTGAGCCTCCTCCTCCTCACCCCCCCCCCCCCCTCTCACTCTCTCTCTCTCTCTCTCCCTCTCCCTCTCCCTCTCTCTCTCTTTCTCTTTCTCTCGCTTCCTTTCTCTCACAGTTTCGCTATCCTCCCTGCTCTCTCTTTTCTCTTCCAATTCGGCTCGTCGGTCTCTATCACACCGAAAACCATTACGCTACCATATAACCACGATCTGAGGCTCCATTCGTATATACCCGTCATTCTGAGCCTCTGTGTGTACGAACATATACGTATATACTCTCAGTTAGTGTTTGTGCCCACATACATGTACATATAGATATATCTAGTAGGTTATAATACAGCGTCGAGCCCCCGTTCTCTGTGTTCGCCGCCCCACGGGTATATTCGCCATAGCCGTCGCGACTCGACCATTCTATCCTGGGCCCCCATGTCTCTCTGTCATCCGACGTTTGCTTTGCCACGTTCAGTAACGTATTTGGCATACCGGCAACGTTGCCTTCCACTCTACTCATTTAATCCATCTCTTTCTCTTTCGCCTAACTCTTCTTCGATTCGGCGCCATATTAACGATTCTCCCCGAAACATAACCTCCAATAGTCTGCATAACTTCGACTAAACTTCTAATCTTCAAATAATCCCAAAACTATCCATTTGTTCTCATTTCTAGGTACATATATTTAAAAAAAAAGGCAATATTTCGTTTTATTCCACGAAATATAATGACAAAAGTCTCCATTTCCCAGAGACCATTCATTTCTATAAACGCATGAACGTTTTCATACGTACAGCCCTGTCGAACGAGCTCTGCCTCTTCACTGAGCTCCTGAGCGGCTTATACGTACATTCGTGTTCGTAGATTCATATTATACATCTCTATATCTATATATCCAACTACGCTTACTTGTATCGCACAATATATATGTATATACAAGCACATATAAGCATACACATATATATCTATAGATATAAGGATATCGTGACGATGGCCAACTGTGCCCAATTGTGCCGAACCGACGGGCTTAGTTGCACCCCTGTGAACACTGCTGAAACGACAACCCGGACCCGCACAGGCCCTTCTCATATCTCCTCGCACAGAACACAGTGCGGGTATTTCGTGCTTTCATTTTTTTTCCCTCCCCCCGCCTCCGCCACCCCTCAATCTCGCCTTTTTCTTTTTTATTTTATTCTTCCTAAAAATTTCTAAACCCTACAGAGACTTAACGAAATTATATATTATCGTGGCCCACTACTGTACTCTCGTATTACGATCGTACACATCTATATATTTTTCTTCTACACCCAGAAAAAAGTTTTATTTAGATCTACTACGATCGTTTATTCGAAATTTTTTAATTTGAATCAACAAAATTTCTATTCGCTTCAGCTATAAAGATATATTTAAATCAAATACATAATGCTATTTGAGTTCGTTTATTCAAGTACCCACGTTAAAGCTTCTCGCTTCGGTCACGACGTTGCGCAGAGCGTCGAGGCATTTCTCACATACGAATTGCGCTCTAGATGTGCATAAATTGCGGGAACCAAAGTAGGATTATTATTCTGACTGACTATGTCTAGGAAGACGAACGTGAATTTTTGTCCTACCCAGGGTCGCAGACCCACGAAAATATTGTTAACGCTAGCTACACGCTATAACTTTTTTAGTACCTTACTTACACACTATCGGTCTATTGGACCGACAACTTTTATTGCTCTATAACATTGTAACAAACGCGTCTAGTGAGGTTTAATTGTAGTGAAATCGAAACGCCAGACTCCGACCAATCCAGAAAAGTAATCAGTAAAGCCAAAAAGTCGATTCATTAAAAGTTATAACGTTTATGAAAAGGCGTGTGGTGAAAAAAAGGTGAAAATGTAGTTTTGCTGTCGGTCCACTGGACCCCGTAGTGTGTAGCTAGGGTTGAACAATATCATAATTGAATATGGTATATTTAATATTATAAATAATGATATTAATATTATTTTTATTTTAACCTCATATTCGTTCAATTTTTAAGATAAAAATATGTTCGATTTTAATACATATATTAAATTTTTCATTAATCACGAATATAAAAATATTGTGATCAATAAAATAATTTCTTAAAGTTAACTAGACCTCATTTGGCCGTAAGAACAGGAAAAAATAATTTGATTTAACTAGATCCTAGTTGAATCGACGAAATGTTTTTTCTGGGTGGGTGTATCACACTTCGTCCGGTTTGAAATTTCGAAAAATCAAATTTTTATTATTAAAATACATTAATAAACTTCGCATAACGAAGAGAAAAAAAAATGAAAAATTTAGGACCATTTACAAAAATAGAAAAATAAGTGATTTTTTTTCAAAATGATCCTAAATTTTTCATTTTTTTCTCCGTCATACAAAGCGTATTAATGTATTTTAACAATAAAAATTTGATTTTTTGATTTTAGTTGAGATTTGAGACCTGTAGGCTGCACGGCGCAAATCTGAGGTGCCAACTTCCAGCAGCTGTGACGCCCCCATTTTGAAATATTTTAGTCTAAAAAAATTTGTCAATATACGTTACATCGTATATTTTGAGATATGCTTTATGTTAATTTAATAAACTATTCCATTTCTTTATAACAAAAAATCTTGAAAAACGTACGTTTACATAACTCCCCCACCCCCTTAAAGTTAAATAGACCTCATTTGGATGTGAGGCAAGGAAAAAAATGATTTGATTTAACTGTATCCTAGTTGAATCGACTAGATGTTTTTTCTGGGTGTACATAGCTCTCTATATACGGTTATTTTATGTACTACTAATCGGCTCCGTGGACTCCCTTCGAGCCTGGATCGAAGAAACCTTAGGTATACGTTTTAGCGTGGGTGACCGCGTATATATATGTTCATATATACACGTATGCACGAGTATGTACGTATATATAACACTTATTAGCAGACCGTCAACGTTACTCGATTATCAACCTTCTACGTACGCACATGAGCAGCTGCTGTGCGTTCTCGAGATAGAGATATATGTATATTTGGACGTGTACACGAATATGCGTTTAGAATTGTACAATTAGGAAATAACAATAAAAAAAAAGTGACGCAGCATATGGAAACGTCGACTTAACTTATTCAATAGCGTCGAAATGAACTTGAATGATTCACAATGTTGTTAAGTTCATTTGAATGAAATAACTGCGGAATATTTAAATGCGAACATTTTTGTTTTGGGGTTTTTTTTTTTTTTTTTTTTTTTTTTTTTTAAGAAAATCGTACGTAAAACATCTGCCCTCGGGGCTCTCGTATTCCGAAATAGCCTTTCAATGCTCCAAAGTCAAATTGGTTTTACGATTTTAACGTTGTAGAAGGTTTTATTCGTACTTAAAGTGAACAGGTTACGAGAGCGAGAGAGCGGTCAGTAATTTTGATGGTCATCTGAAATTGAATGGCTTTTATCATGTTAAGAACCTCCCGCAGTTATAGGCCCCAATTATATAGACCCGGCATGGAAATACCGTTGTGCTGAATTTACCGAAATTTATCCTTTACCCCCCTATCTTCAAAACCTTACCGTACCTTTTGGTAACAATATCGATGAAAAATAATAACTCGGATTTAACTGTTCGGGGAGGATGGAAATTTGGTAAAAAGCTGTTTATGCTGGAGCAGCTCTTTTTAATTATTTTATTATTATTTTTTTTATTTTTATTATTTATTTATGACTTAATTTATTTAATTTAATAAAGTTCGACCAAACTGCAATATTTTCTATACCGCAGTTTTCATGTTACATTCAATTATTTTCAATCCAATATTTTGTTTACAGTTGTTTTCTTAAACTTGCATTTTTTAAACTTTTCGTCTCTTTTTAATGTCTTCGATTGCAGTTGCATTTTGTCACAGTACGAAGTTTAAAAAATGAAAAAAAAAGAAAAAAAAAGAGAGAAAACAGGAAGTTTAGCAGTTTTGAAAAATAGTAAAAATAGATTACGCCGACGTCTGGGAAAAAGTTCATTTGTGCTTTCCTGCTTCGTGACTGTGAACGTCAATAGATAATTATCAGTCGCTATATATATGTGTTTGGAGAAAAAACGGAATGCTCGGAGTAGAGATTGTGAGCGAACGCATGACAACACGTGGCGCACTCTGACGTTCCCAGCATGCTGTTTCTCTCACACTTCGACCTTCTCCCCGCCGCCGCAAAAACAAATATGCGTCGAGTGTGTATATCTCACTGAATATTGTATACCTAAAATAAACATTTGATTTTTGTGAAAAAAAACACGATTCCGTATGAAAATGTACTTATCTGTATAAACATCGATAAAAAATTGTTTTTCAACAAATTAACATTTTTTTCGGCTGCATTTCCAATTTTTTACGAGGCCTGTAGTGGTTTTTATTACACGAAGCTTAGGCTATTTTTCATAGGACTTTATTTTTCGATGATCACTTATAAACTTGACCAGTTGAAGAGAAAATCAAAAAGAATTTTTCATGATGAAAAAAATGCTGCATCATATGACAACCTCATGGCCGAACGAGTGGATACAATCATATTAGGAAAAAAAATCAAATATGGCTGCTCGATGTATGTGAGCCTATCTCAAAGTTACAAGAAAATTTGAGACCATGGGGTTCTGAAAGGTGTCAGTTTTCTGACACCTTTCATATCTGTATGTTACATACGTAACATACAGATACGCACATAAACGAGTATGTATGAGAATGTGGCTGCAGCGACCACGAAGCATCCCTTCCACGGATCAAACCATCCTAAAATACATTTTTTCTGCACGCACCAATAACTGCGGTTTCAAGTTATAATTTTAGTAACTCTAGCTTCTTAAACTACTGAAAAACAAGTTGTGTTCGAAAATAATATCAACGAGAATTATAAGAGACTAAGAACTAATTCGAAAGCACATGAAGCATGGCGAAAAGTAGCGTCACTTCCGGTTGACCATCAGCAATAACGATAATTTTTAACGTTAGTTGTTTCATTCTAAAGAGGAGCTTATTTTTCATTTCACATTTAAATTCCTAGCCCAGAAAGCTTATACTATTTCTTGCTCTCTGTGCAATTTAGCAACAACGAAACTATCACAAACTGTACAATAATATGAGTAGCGATGCATTGCACAAAATTCGTCCGCGGGGACATATTTTTTTTCCAAGTATAGGGGCAAAATGAAAAGAAAAGAAAAAAAGAACAGGAGGGAAGGGAATGCGGAATATCAGGCGAAGTACATATGTACGTAGAGAGAGAGCTATATATATATACACATTTGTGTGTTAGGCTTCGTTTCTCGAATGTTATACGTCGGCAACTGTGTGTAAGAGGATTCGCGTGATGCTTTCGTACTCGGAGGCTTCCCATCCGCAAGAACTCGACGACCCGCTTTTCTCCTTCGGAGAGCCCCCGGGAGACCCTTGAAAAATATTATCCCCGGTCATTCGAACCTCTGCCGGGGTCTGCTATATATTTTTTAAATTCTTTTCACAGACCTACGTCAGTCAAAGTTTTCATTCCTTTTTTTCTCTCGTCTTTTCTCTTCTGCCTTCGCTTTTACTAGTAGTGTTTTTCTATATAAGCCACGATACGTGTATGTATATAGGTATGAAGAACAATGTACGGTATTTCGATACTTTATGACGATTGTAACGATGATTGCAACAAATATAATATACAAATAATAAATAAAATAAAGAAATAAAAGAACGAGAAAAAAACGTTTGAAATTGCCTACGGGGGAGGGGGGGGGGAGAGAGAGAGAGAGAGAGAGAGAGAGAGAGAGAGAGAGAGAGAGAGAGAGAGAGAGAAGAGGCTTTGAAGGGTTTAGTGCACTAACGACATTCGGTATCGTTTGGTATATTAATGGCAGCACCCAGAAAAAATTTCTATTTAGATCTGTTAGGATAATTTATTCGAAATTTTTTCATTTGAATCAACAAAATTTCTATTCGTTTGAGCTAGAAGGTTGTATTTAACCCTCCGTTACACGCGTCATGAGCAAAACGCCGCTTTTTTTTCTTTTTTTATTAATAACTAAAAAATGGTAAATTGTACATTTCTGGAATTTTCATGAACATTTCTATGGTCTTCTTCTAATGAACATCTTCTAATAATTTAACTCACGGTGTGATAAAAGCTCCTTAAGTTGATTATAAAATTTACCTTTTTTTGGCATATGTGAGGGAGGGTTGAATCAAATAGATAATGCTATTTGAGTCTGTTTATTCCAATACCCACGGTAAAGCTTCTTGCTCCGGCCACGACGTGGCGCAGAGCGTCAAAGCATTTCTCACGTACGAATTGCCCTCTAGATGTGCATAAATTACGGGAATCAAAGTAGTATTATTATTCTGACTGACTACGTCTAGGAAGACGAACGTGAATTTTCGTATCTACCCGGGTCGCAGACCCATGAAAATATTATTAAATTATATTATAATTGAATATCGTATATATAATTAATATTATAAATAATATTTTTATTTCAACCTCATATTCGTTCAATTTTTACGATAAAAATATGCCCGATTTTAATGCATATATTAAATTTTTCATTCGTCACGAATATAAAAATATTGTGATCAAAAAAATAATCTATTAAAGTTAAACAGACATCTGTTTATCCGTGAGACAAGAAAAGAAAATTATTTCGATTTAACTAGATCCTAGTTCAATCGGCTAGATGTTTTTTCTGGGTGGATGTACCACACTTCGCCGGGTTCGAAATTTCGAAAGCACTATTTATTTCGACAGTTCGACCGATTGGAACGGAGTTCAGCTTATCGCCTGTGAAATTATGGCTAAAACGGAATAATTGCTTTATTTTTTATTTTTTATTTTTTTTCGATAAATGTGACTTTTTTCGAGAAATTACGATATGCCATTAGCAGCTATCTCTCTCGCTGCCGTTCGTTCCTCAAATGTTTGATAATACTCCGATACGGCCTCATGCAACAATTGTACGGCCAAACTCGAGCCACTTGCGATATTGTTGGTTAGAAGAGTGGTGGGGAAAAGACTCGGTTGACTGATGACTACAGAGAATTTCACGGTTTGCTTTCGGTCTCAAATATACATTTATGTATGGGTCTGTGTATATATTCTATATATATATATATATATGTCTGTATGAACTACGTGTTGAGTTCTTGGGAAGCGAAATTGTAGTATATGTACACCCAAAAGTGTAGACACACTCTAAAGATTCCGTCCAGCTTCACTATGGCACGGCTCGCACAACTGGTGGCTGTGAAGAGCGGCTCAGGCTTTCGAGACGCTCTCGCGGACTTATATTTACCGGCTAGAGGGAGCCATTTAGTATTTGAGAAGGCTCCAGGTAAACCTCGTCGCAGCGAGAACCCCGAGAGCAGGTATATCGTGTACCTGTCTTCTCTATACAATCTATACAATTTACGGATCGTTTTCTCTGGAAGCGAAGAGAAAGAGAGACGTAGACGGCGAAAGAAAGAGACGACTACGTAGAAAGAGATAGAAAATACCCACGCCGCCCCACACGCGGTCCTAACTATAACCTCTCCCCCAAATTCGTACCGTACGATGCGAATATACGATTCAACTTGGAAAATAAAAAAATGAAATATCCTTTCGATCATTTTATTACGGTATTATTACAATCGATTGTTGATATCCGGCTGCTATAAAGTCCCATTATACGATATTTCTCGTTTTTACATTTTTCACATTCATTATACTTTCTCGACTACGAACCAGCTTTTTCTTAATCCCTATTGTTTGCATTTTTCACGAGCCTAACCCGATTTTAGGACAAAGTTATGCTAAACCCGTTCCTCCCCGATTTTATGGACTTAACGGGGTCATCCCATGTGACAGCTATTTTTTTTCGCTTTTTCTGGGAATTTTTTTTTGATGAACCATTAAAACACACTATCTTTGAATTTTTACCACACATTTATTAACATTTTTACAGTCCCTCAGAATTTTATCAAACAAAAATAACGAGCTGAATCAACTTTACGCCGTTTGGAAGATACTCATGTGTTGGTTGATGGCTGCCATGATTCCGAAGGTTTTGCTCATCTAAAATCAAAAAATCAAACGGCATTTTAATTTGTAGACCTGAGGCTATCGCTGGAACTAGAATAAAGTAAAAATATCGAAAAGTGAATTTTTGGCACGATTTTAAATGTTAAGTTCCAAGTTTCGTCGTTTTCTTCGATATTTAAAACCGTGCCAAAAATTCAATTTTCGATATTTTTACTTTACTCTAGTTCCAGCGATAGTCTCAGGTCTACAATTTAAAATGTCGTTTGATTTTTTGATTTCAGATGAGCAAAACCTCCGGAATCATGGCAGCCGTCAACCAACACATGAGTGTCTTCCGAATGGTGTAAAGTCGATTCAACTCGTTATTTTTGTTTGATAAAATTCTGAGGGACTGTAAAAACGTTAATAAATGTGTGGTAAAAATTCAAAGATATTGTGTTTTAATGGTTTATCATTAAAAATTCCCAAAAAAGTGAGAAAAAAAATAGCTGTCACATGGGATAACCCCGTTAATAGAGTTCGTGCTGAGTAAAAAAAAAGGGTTGACTATAGTTTACCCTTGCTGGGATAACTAGGAAATTAGAGTGCCTAGTTTAGCCTAGGAAAAATGAAATTGACCTGAATTCGACATTGGCTGATACGTATTTATCGAAATTTTGAAAATATAGGAAATTCTTTGATAAAAATTTGGTCATATTCCCCTTGTAATAATTTATAATTTTTCAAATTTCTCGACTGCCAATCCGCAACATAGGGAAGTACTTACAATTTTTGAATTTTACGCCTTCGTATCAATTTATTATTACAATAGTACAATTTTCATAAATACTATAAGACAAACAATCACTTTCAATTTTTTTTTTGAAAATGATTTCTTATTCGGCTAAAATTTTTCTCTATTTGCAACGAAAGATCGAGGAAATGAGTAAGGGAGTAAAATAGTCGCAAGAAAAGTTTTGTACTGTATCAGCTGTTAGTAATATTTCAACCAATCCTTATTATATCCTGAATGATTATGCGCTGGTAAAGCGAATTCCGATTTTATCTGATACTGCAATTTATAGCTTAGGGTAACATTTCTGTAAATAATTTAAAAAAAATAAGATCTAGTTTTAAATGAAGTTTCCTTGTATAATTTATTTTTCAGTAAAAATGATGAATTTCTAAATGAATGCAATAATTTGTTGCTCGAAAATTGAATTAATTAAATATTTGCATGACTTTTCTTTTGATGGTAAGGAAAGGTGCGAAAAAGTGTTATTTCACGTTCATCAATTACGTTTTTACTCTCACTGTACCAATTAAACTTTTAGTCGCAAGATTTAATAAAAAAATTAATCGTTTAATACATAAAATTATTCAGGTAAATTTATAGATACAATAAAACTGGACTATCCAAAGATAACAATGTTTTCTCTCAGCACGGTAAAAAAAGTAGTATCTCAGTCGGTAAAACATCATTTATCGATAAAAATGTATAAGTGTTTACTAGCGATCAGCATATTATCGGCGCATACAATGAAATTAAAAAAATAAAAGATAAAAAGAATTAAGGTTAATTATTAAAATTAAAAGGCATGTCAAAATCTTCATCAGAAATAACTCAGTTAAAAGTGAAATCCGAGAATCTTTTCACCTTATTCAACACTTGACCCCTACAACGGGATCGAAAACGTGCAGTTTTTAGTGAAAAACTGCCTTCTCGCATTTTTTCGAATCTTCTTTTCTTTCTATAGAGTTTTCACCATCGAATATTCACTGAGTGCGACTTAATTATACACCATTTTCTTCGTTATCAGAAAACGAAGAGAACGGTATATAATTAAACGTAATTATCGCATATGAAAAACATTTTATGTTGAAGAGAAGATTGGGACCGTTTTCCAATCCCCCTAACGGATCAGTGAGTCCCTAAAATAAATTCCAAAAAAAGTCCCATTCGGGACTCGAGCTTAAGTGGACAAAAGTGATCCCAAATGAAGTTCCAAATGGGATTTTTTCCCCTTGCTTGGTGTGAACCAGACGTGACGTCATGAGTCCCAAACTGGGGCTCGGAGTCCCAAATAGGGACTTTTTTTAGGGGTGAAAACAAAAAAGTCCCTATTTGGGACCCCGAGCCCCAATTTGGGACTTTTGCGAGCGAGGCAACCGGATTCGCTATGTGTATACCTATTGGTATTCCGTACGAGACCGTCTTTTTAGATGGTCACAGAGTATTACGGCTCCGGCAATATATGTCCATCCGGCGGATGATGCGTGTTCGCGAAAACGCTTGACTCTGCGCCACGCTGTAGCCGAAGCGAGAAGCAAAGAAAAAGTCCCAAATTGGGGCTCGGAGTCCCAAATGGGGATTTTTTTTAGGGGTGAAAACAAAAAAAAGTCCCTATTTCGGACCCCGAGTCCCAATTTGGGACTTTTGCGAGCGAGGCAACCGAATTCGCTATGTATATACCTATTGGTATTCTGTACGAGACCGTCTTTTTAGACGGTCACAGAGTATTACGGCTCTGGCAATATATGCTCACCCGGCGGATGATGCGTGCTCGCGAAAACGCTTGACTCTGCGCCACGCTGTGGCCGGAGCGAGAAGCAAAGAAAAAGTTCCGAATTGGGGATCGGAGTCCCAAATAGGGATATTTTTTTTTTTAATTTCACTCTTCAAAAAAGTCCCTATTTGGGACTCCGAGTCCCAGTTTGGGACTCATGACGTCACGTCTGGTTCACACCGAGCGAGGGAGAACAAAGTCCCATTTGGGACTCCTTTTGGCATCACCTTTGTCCACTTATGCCTCGAGTCCCAAATGGGACCTTTTTTTTACTTTTTTTGGGACTCGCTGATCCGTTAGGGCCGTCGTGAGGATTACGTTCGAAAAATAAATTGTAAGGATTTAGGGTTAAATGTTAATAATAACTGCAATTGCACAACGCACTCTAGTGAGAAGTCGTGGAACTTCCAAATGGATGAAGACTAGAAAAAAATTGTGAGTACGATTTGAGTGAAAGAAAATTGAGAGTTCTGTTTTTAATTTTGGGGTGAGTTGTTCGCTAGATAGGCTCACCAAAAGTTTCGAACAATGAACTCTTGAGTACATAATTAAACTGATGAATACAGGTAAACAAATGCAACAACTTTTGGAATAAAAGCAAATAACAATGTTTTTTTTTTTTTTTTTTAATACTGAAGAAGAATACAAAACATTGAGATAATTGAAATTATTTTGATATAAATATCGTCGATTAATTCTCGAACTCTAATAGTTAAGTCCTGAATCTGAAACTCTCGAATCCATACGAAGAGAATTAAAATTGAAAAATTACCGTGCAGTAGTAGAATCGAGGGAAAAGCTTGAATTTTTGTGATTATTACTAAGCAGAATGCAAATTTTCATGAAAATAAAATAAAATCTTTTGTATAATATAATTTGTTAATTATTATTGTCTCCGTGCACTTGAATTAGTTGAATCAAAAGCCAAACATTGTAAGGCAGTTAAAAAAAAATAATTACTTAGCATTTGTTCGCATTTCGAAACCTGAAAATTTTTACTTCGTAGAGTAAAAATTTGAACGACCGTATATTCACAAAGAACGGTAATGAATGGATGGAACAATGGCAACGATGAAATGACGCCCTCTGTTGAAATAACCCAGCAATTCCATTCCAAGTATACAATTTATGCATATAAATAAACAGATATACAATACATTTGTTACAGATATACAAAATTAGTTAAATAGAACAATGGTTGAGTATAATGTGACGAAACTTTTTAAATAAGATTAATTTTAGTTTGTTTTCGAGGAACCAAGAAAAAAGATAGTCGATGGTTCATTCAACGTAATGTCAGACCAAACGAGAAAAAGACGGGTGTGATACACGAGAGACTCAGACAAAGCGGAAGTCACAAACTCGTTCTACGTAGGAAAACGCAAATTGGCGCTTGCATAGAAATATATGCATATAAACGTACACTCGGTGGCACCTACAGACGGAAAGAGAGAGAGAGAGAGAGAGAGAGAGAGAGAGAGAGAGAGAGAGAGAGAGAGAGAGAGAGAGAGAGAGAGAGAGAGAGAGAGAGAGAGAGAGAGAGAGAGAGAGAGAGAGAGAGAGAGAGAGGAGGGAGGGAGGGAGGGAGAGAGAGAGAGAAACTGTCAGAATGTCGTTTATTTTCTTGCTATATCGTGGCCACCCGTGCCCCTTTCACGCCTCTATTTATCCACGGAGCGGTATGATATTACACCCTGAGGCACACTTGGGGGCCAACTTGCCGTTCACGCTACCGCGCACACGTTACCGTCAATTTTACCTCTCCCTCTTTCTCTTTCCTGTATTCTACCCCCTCCCTTGCCACTTTCCAAACGGCCCTCTTGTGCTCTACTCGACCGATAGCTTAGCCACGCCCAATAATAGCCCCCAACACTTCGTCAAACGACTAGTTCATTGGCCCACAGTGACTTTGCTTTACCACACAAGCCGCCCACCTCCATTTCTCTCTCTCTCTCTCTCTCTTTCTCCCTCTTCTCCCCTCTTTTCTGTGTCCCTCCTTTCTCTCTGTCAATCTTTTCACCTTCTTTCTCAATTCATTTTTCTCTCTTATCTCTCTTTCCCTCTCCCTCGTTATTTTACTTTGTTCACGCTCTAAAAAAAAAAATTAGCAATTTTCGCCAAGTGTCATACGTCCAAATTCAAATGAGTCGTCTTTCAAACGCACGCTCTTTCCAAGAAAATTGTAGTTTTTGACGTACTGCAATTCAATTTCTTATCGCGCGTGTCTTTGATTGTTCATCGAGCTCCATATTGATCAAAGACCACTGAACATTGTAAAAAACATTAATTAGACTCTTGAGTGCTAAAAAAATAGTCGATAAACGCGAATCATGTACATTCTTTGCAGAAATCAATTTTTTTTTTTTTTTACCAAGTGGAGTATTTAGCCCCTTTTCGCCACGATTCCACGTGGGCTAAGCTGAGTTTCATTCAGATTCGACAAACCGTCTCGAAAAATATTGATTTCGGAATTTCAAACCGGGACAAGGGTGTGCTATACATATAGCCCTAAACTTTTAAATTCCCGTAACCTTAATCCAAAATTGACACTTGATATGTCAAAATATGACGCTTGAAGAATCATATTTGGAAAATTACCGTGGAAACTGTAGGAAGGAACAATATGAAATTTTATAATTCCTTCAGAATTTTATGTAAATCAAATAAAACTTATCGGTCATTATAAAAATTCTTCGCAAACTAGGCTAAGAAATGTTGATGCCTAAAAAAATATTTCGAAAATGAAGATAAATATTGTTTAGCACAAAAAATAATTAACTCGCCAGTTTAGTTTTTAGAAAAAAATATTTGTAATGAACATTTTATTCGCACGGTAGAAAATCCCTTACAGACATTTCTGTACAAACTGTAGAAATTTCATGGTGCCTTTAAATTTTGGCAGATATTGCACAAAAAAAATTTTATGATTCGTAGAAACTGCAAATTTTTCACTTGTACGAATGCTCCAGTGTACCGCCATTTTAACCGAGAATTTATTTGATATTTTAATTTATTTGAATCACATATAAATTGAAAACAATTAACTATCTGGCTGCTACGATAAATTACAAACTGTCACATGCACACGATTGAAAAAATAAAGAAATAATACTGCATGTATAAATACGAGTATATTAAAAACGTGACAGTGAATATAATGGCGGCGATGATGCCGGTATGATGAATATACAGTCGCTAATATATTAAGTGGCGTCAGGCAGTTTGGTATCAAATATCTTTTATAAACCTCTTAATGCCGTGCATCATTGAATAATAGAAATAATTCCCTTGGCGCGAGGTTTACAGTGGGCAAGCGTATGAGCGAGAGATATAGAAGCATCTGTTCGTGGCGAGCAGGTGCGGAGTTCAGATCGCTTTTCGAGCCCCCAAGTGGATTAAAGAATTGTAAAACGTTTTTGTAGGGTCACGTGCGACGTGTCAAAATAAATCGTAACATAGAATTAGTGATATCGCGGAGAAACTCTTTATGTTCATATGAATTTATATTTAGCATGTACAGGGTGAGTCAATAAAAATTAGACTTTCAAAAACTCCTATAAATCTTGTTTAAACCCACAAAAAATTCAAACATCAAATTTTAATGGCTCGTCAAGATCTACTTTTCAATCACCTGATTTTTTTTCACGTCAGTGTCAACCTGACTTCAAGGTCGACACGATTCTTTCAAAGAAGGAACCTGATTCTTATGGGCTTTGAATATTGTGACCTTCGGACGACCTTGACATGCCAAAATATTCGTGAATTCTTCTCCATCCAATGATTCCAATGATATCATTACTCCTTTGCCGTTGATATGCAACTCATCCGAACTAATGTAATTTTTTTTACACTCCAATGGATGCCACATTGATTTAAGTGTCGTGTTATTAATTTTTAGGTCTGTATCACGAAAAGGTCATGATTATATGGGTAGTTCTCTAAAAACTGTCATTTTGTTGGTAATTGACTAATTTTTTGATAATCGTGCGATAATTATCTTCCCTTTTGTCGGATTGCTCGAGTTATTTGTATTTTGAACAAAATCTGTATGTTGGAAATTTTGTTTCCACGTCAGCACTGACTTTTATTACATATATTATTGCTTGACTGTCATTCCTCTGGGCTGTAATATAAAGATACTCCTGTATGATACTGGTCGTAAGCATACATGATAGCTTTAAAAGTAAGAAAAATTAATTTTTTCCCTGAATCAAACAACATTCACTACATTTCTCAGTAACAAACCAAATTGAAGTGTTGATAAATAGTCCACAATAAAAAAATGCAATTTGTAATTAGATTTTATGCTTTTGCAAGTCAACATGGAAACTCGTCAATATTATTAGTAACGAACATGAGATTGTCTCCGAATTTGAATGGAACAGAGCCTCCTCGATCTCTACTACTGAAATGACTCGCTGGCGAGGCATTTTTTGTACGCATTTTGTTTTTTTTTTGCATTTACATACACCAAAAGTGATGTCACATCTTGGTATGTCATTCCTCTGGTAAGAGCAAAACTTATGTTTATTAATTTTTAAATAAACAATTAAGTATATATATTATATAATTAAAGAGCATCAATTGCACACCGCAGTTTGAAGTTAGCAAAAAGTTGCCTATTAAATTATGCATCGAAAATAAGCGAAATTGTCATTCCTCTGGCGTCATTCCTCTGGAATATTGTTATCCAGAGGAATGACAAAATCTTAGAAAAGCGATATAATCAGGCTTATTATGGTTTGGCATAAAAATATGTCTTACAGATCATTAGAATGCCGATGTCAAGGGAGGAAAAACTTCGTAAAAAGAGGGAAAGCGAAAAACGAAGGTATGAACGGCTCAAGCAAGATCCTGAGGAAAGAGAGAAGTTGAGAGAAAAAGAGCGTGTTCGGTATTTAAAGAAAAAGGAGAAAGGTATTGTCAAGTCTATTAATCAGCTTAATAAAAGAGATCAACGTTTAAAAAGGAAGCAGTGGAGAAATAACACACGAAATTTCCGACAAAACAATAAAAAAACTGCGGAGGAAGAAAATTTGTTAGATGACCCTACTTCACTATCTTTGTCGCTCCCTACAGAAAATTCAAATATGTTGGGTGTAACCCAGCGAAGTATAATAGGAAAACGGTTGGCTGCGAAAAATAGAAAAACTAGAAGTCGGAAATCTCAAGAAAATATTGACAAGATAAAATCTTTGAAAAAATCACTGAACGCGAGTCGAGTAAAATATTTAAGATTACGGCAGCGTTTCGAGAGACAAAAGATCCAACCTGATCAAACCTCTCCGAAAACACGAGTCAATAATATAATTCAACTAAATGAAAAATCAACGATCTCCAGTAATCTTTTATTCGCGGAAGTTATGAAAGATCAACTGAAAGAAAATTACAAGAATTTGAAAACTTCGAAAGAAAAAAATAATTTTCGGCAGCTACTGGCAGGTCGAATAGTTAAGAAGTATCGTGTCATAAACGACATACGGAAGATTGTGAAAGGGACTAAGCTGATCGATATTTCTAAATGTAATGAAAAACCAAAAAAAACGAAGAAATGGGAAATAATTGATGCAATTCGAAAATTTCTAGAATCAGATATCAATAGCAGAATGTGTCCAGGGAAAAAGGATTACTGTTCTAAAAATGGTATCATCAGACAAAAACGATATTTAAACGACACAATGGTGAGCTTACATCGGAAATTCAGAAAAAGTCATCCCAATATGTCTGTGAGCTATGCCTTTTGGTGTAAAAATCGTCCTTTCCATATTGTTTGGAGAAAAATTTCGGCTAGAGACACTTGTGCTTGTACAGTATGTTTGAATATGTCATTACTAATCGATTCCCTACATCGAGTAATGGCAATCAAGGAAAATAACAGTAACGCCGTTATATCTTCATTTTGTTGTGAAAATAAAACGGAAAAATGTCTTTTGAGAGATTGTCTAGAATGCCAAAACAAAAAGATTGTGTATGAAGCTGGAGATCGCTCTGTGAACTGTCATTATTCTAAGTGGACTTCACAAAAAGATACATATTATGACAACAAAACTAAAAAAAATAAAACTGTTACGAAAACTATTAAACGCAAATTTGCGTCCACTGTATCTGGGTTGATAGAAGAGTTTGAGAAAAATATTGCAACGTACCTCATGCACAAAGGTCGGGTGCGTCATCAATATAAAAGGATTTCAGAGCTTAAAGAAAATTTGAAAGATACCGAGGCATTGTTACACATGGACTTCAGTGAAAATTACAATCTGAAATATGCTGAAGAAATCCAAGCTTTCCACTTTGGAGGATCTAGACAACAGATATCACTACACACAGTGGTAGTTTACACGAAATCTAATGATAAATTGAAGACTGAGTGTTTCTGTACTTTGTCAGAATGTCTTCAGCACAACGTCTCAGGAATTTGGGCCCATTTAGATCCAATTTTAAAGCAGATAGAACAAAACGATTCGATCAATACATTGCATTTCGTCAGTGATAGTCCAGCTACTCAGTATCGTAATAAAACGATGTTTCATTTCCTTGCCGTTGAATTGCAAAAGTTGTATCCAAAAATTCGCAGCTTTTCTTGGAATTATTTAGAGGCTGGTCACGGAAAAGGGGCTCCAGATGGTATTGGGGGTGTGACAAAGAGAACCGCCGATAGATTGGTAGCCGAAGGTAATGATATCGCCTCATTTGATGCCTTAATCGGGACCTTACGCAACAATGTTGGAAGTATCACTTATTTCTGTGTGGATGGTAATGCAGTTGAGAAACTGGAGACACGACTCAAGGACAAGAAATTTTTAAACTTCAAAGGGACCATGAAAGTCCACCACGTGAAGGGTGATTTCTTGAACAAGACATCGACGAAACTCAATTTTCATACATTAACTCCTATCGAAAAAGAAGATAATCAGTTTTACATTGGTTCACTTATTTACAAATCAATAAGCTCATCTTCAAACGCAGCAGCCAAGACTACAAGCGCTGAATCATCAGTAAAATCAGTTGTCAGTGGATCAGTAAAAGCTAGCTGTTCGTTGCGACGAAGTGCCCGTAAAAAACGTTGAGGTTTTAATTTAAAAAAATGGGTTCAATATATTTTATTTATGTTCAATACTAATTAAAATGGACAAAAAAATGTTATCATATGTATCTTTCTATGTTGTACCCTTTTCGTCATTCCTTTGGCCCTAATTTTTTTTCAAAGTCCAATATAAGCTTTGAATTGAATAAGTGAATGTGATCTTACGGTGATTATGTTTTATAAACGTTCAATGAAGACAATTTATCGGTTGATTAATAAAAATTATTCATGTCGATGTTTTTTTTTTTTGCATTGCTAGAATGACAGTTTACGGAGAATTACCCATATATGACATTGGATTTAATTTTCCGTGTTTTTCAGTCATATATTGGAGCTAACCTTGAAAACATGCTGTCATATCCATTTGAAAAAAGAACTCTGGTGACTGAAACGAAAATCAAATATTGGCTGTGACTATTTTCATCTAAAATCAAGATTTATCGGAGTTTGCGAGTTTTTAATTTCAATCGAATCAGCCTGTATCGTGGCACATTTGTCGTGAAGTAGCTTCAAAATTTATACCGCTAAAAATCTGCAAATTTTATAAGAAATAGCTTCTACCGTAATGAAAAAATTCACAAAGTTTTAGATTCTTCGGAGTATTAAGGAGTTTCGGTACAAGTGGCAAAATGTAACCATTTACTTCAAATTTACACAGTATATACTTTGACATATACTGGATGTGTCGTCCAAATTTTAAATCGATCGTCTACACTGTTTTTGTGAAATTAAATATCAAAAAACACTTTTTAACATGGTGAGATGCCTACGGTCATTGGTGAACGACAGTTTTACGAATGGAATACTGAGAAATAATGTTAAAAACTAATTGAAAAACTGCGAAACCACTAAGTATACTATTGCAATTCCGGTATCCAAAAATTAAATAATTCGTCTACATGGTTTATTAATTATTCATTTGTTCATCAACGAAAACGGTGAGTTTTCCCCCCATCGACCGAACGAACACGCTTTTTTTTATTTGTTTTCGACGAAATATTGCTATATGAAGTTGGCGCTTTGCTTGAAAACAATAGAATTGTACCGAAACCCCTTAACGGGTTATACGCAGTTACAAGGCCAAAAAAGTCGTTTTTTTTTACGAATTTTTTTCTGTAAAGGGATTTTATTTGACAAATACAAGAAGTATTAATAAATGTAGTGGTAGCTTTTAACTTAATATCGGCATTTTTTATTTTCAAAAATATTGAATTACAATGCTCCTGTAGACGATCTCCTGGAGGTCCTCCAAAAAAAAGGTGTCTGGCGGTGAGCACGATATCTCCGGTTTGGATTATCTAAAATAAAAAAACCAAAAAGATTCTATTAGTGGATAGATAAATCTAGGTATTGATCGAAAGAATAAGATTTCCGATAATTATTTCTATTTTTTTTAAACAATTCAACGAAAAAATTTTGGTCGAAAATTCTAATTTTTTCTTTTTGGAGCCGCCATTTTGTCAAAAATCAAAATTTCGACTATTCCTTCGATCAATACCTAGATTTATCTATCCACTAATAGAATCTTTTTAGTTTTTTATTTTAGATAATCCAAACCGGAGATATCGTGCTCACGGTCAGACACCTTTTTTTGGAGGATCTCCAGG
Organism: Rhimphoctona megacephalus; assembly: GCA_963989365.1. Lineage (NCBI taxonomy): Eukaryota > Metazoa > Arthropoda > Insecta > Hymenoptera > Ichneumonidae > Rhimphoctona > Rhimphoctona megacephalus. The sequence continues at coordinate 24,846,152 of OZ022416.1, read as the reverse complement.
AGATCGTCTACAGGAGCAGTGTAAACCAATATTTTTGAAAATAAAAAATGCCGATATTAAGTTAAAAGCTACCACTACATTTATTAATACTTCTTGTATTTGTCAAATAAAAGCCCTTTTCAGAAAAAAATTCGTAAAAAAACGACTTTTTTTGGCCTTGCAACTGCGTATAACCCGTTAATGAAACAGGCAAAATAAAATAACTTCCTAATGCTCAAACTAGTATTTAAATTAAATGGAACAGAACTATTTGAAAAAGTACAGAAAAGTTACGTCGCATTTTCATATTCTATTGGAATATAAAAATATTTCGTGGACAGTTTACGAATAAAAGAACTTGCAACACCGTAATATAAATTTTCCTGCAAAACAAAGTTTAGCAGTGTATATAGAAGGTTTAAAATTTTCGTAAAAGTTAATAAAAATGTTATCAGGTCTTCCATTATCCGGCATTTAAGTATCTTCCCTGAGGGATTCTTGAAGAGTGACGAAACAGCAATATACACATATATATATAAACGGATAAACGGTTAATTGCAAAGTTTTCTCCATTTACTTCGATATTTCTCTAGAGTAGCGGCAGTGGCACGTATTAAAATACTTAAAAAGTGTGTGCCTCGCAATGAGACCCTCGAAGCTAGAGAAATGAAGCAAAAAGAAAAGAAAAAGAAAAAAACAATGTCCGAGTAAAAGAGGCATAGTCCAAGAGTCGTCGTGCAAAACGCCTCGGGATATAAACTTATTCAGAAAGTAAAAATGCCTCGGAGACTAGAGAAATGGTTATAGTTGAGCCAAAGAGGAGCCGACAATTTACTTCATACCTCGAAAAATTTACGTATTTTTTATTATTACGTATTTATGTACAATTTGTACATAAATATATAGATATATAAATATATAGGAAAAAATACATTCGTATATAATGAGTTGTTAATAGCGGCTCCGCTGTATTTTTCTTTCTTCCAAATGGGTCGCGATTCATCAAAAACGTAATATTTCTATCACATGATCATTTATTTTCAGTATTTCACTTATAATCAAACAATCACTGTTGACAAATTAAAGTGAAAATGATAAAACCGAATGGACAAGAAGTTCTCAAGATTGTCATTGAATTCAATCAAAATTTCAATGAAAACGAAATATTTTTTTCTCAGTGTACAACAAAATTGTCAAACTCTGCTTAGCAAATTTTTATATCGAACAAAACTTTTCAAACAGGAATAAAAAAAAGTTGCGTGCTACATACAAAATTTATCATGCAGTTCATTTTCTATATTTAGAGAAAAAAATGTACGATAAGTGTTTACTCACTTGTTGTTTATTAAAAATTGTATTTTTTTTTTTTTTACTTTATTTTCAGTGTAGTATTCATTTTATTGTTCTTTGAGGTATTAAATATAAAATCTACTGTTTCTAAAGGTTATTTATTGGCTCTGAAACAAAACTTACGAGAATATTCATCGATTTCTAATTTTTTTTCACTATTTTGCACTATTTTTGCATTATTTTTTTTTTTTGTGTATTGCTTACCAGAAATTGCTCTAAAGGCAAAATTGAGCTATAGTCAACGCCATTGAATATCGAAGTAATACGGGTTGATTGAGCAGACAGGATTGTTGCGATGCTCAAGTGTGCATGGCACAATCCCCCAAAAAGTTTATTCGTAGGATTGCCACCCCATAAAACTCCTTTTTTCAACTCTAGACTGCCCTCCAGGCAAAAAGATGAGGGTTATGTGTTAAACAACGATCAGCTGATTTCAATGATTTCCTTTGTGCACTTTTGTTTGTGCAAAAAGCAAAAAATCACTTGAGAAAATATTATATCTGAATTTGATGGATCACGATCAAATTTTGTTATTTATGAGCAATAAATATTAGGTTTACTCGTAGAAATGATTTCTCAATAAATAAAAAGATTAATTATTTTGCGAAATAACTTTCTACATGTTTATATGTATATACACATTCTTGGGACGCAAAATTATTTCCAGACGCGTCCGTTATGTTGGAATGCCTCGCTTATCCAGACTACCAGATCTTCGAGCTTCTATTTCTCGCGTGCTTTCATTCGGTTTACCACACTCGCCATTCTACTCCTACCAATTCTCATCTTCCATCGAGAAAACATACTTCACGCATTCCAAACTGTAGTCCTTATCCACGAATTATAATTCGATTTATATATAAGAATGTCAAACTACTGTGCATAGTTATCTAAAAAATATTGATATACAAATGGTTGTGGTTCCTTTCGGGGTGAATTTTATGAAAAAAAAAACACGAACCAATACAATTTTATTTATTTAAACTTTGCTCTAATGTCCGTAAAAGCCATATTCCAAATTTCATGAGAGAAAAAAGTTGATTTGTATGCTCGATTTGATTTCAAATAAATTGAACTCAAACTTTTTATACCAGAAACGTTTTTTCCGTGAACTCGCAAAAAATCAGCCATTTTTTAAGGAGGTTGGATCGCGACGATACAATGTTGCCATGCTAAACCATGTTAAAAACATTAAAAATTTCAAAATGATAAGAATTTAATAAAATTTGGTAAATGTATTCTTTAAAAATATATATGACAATACAAATTTTTTTAGTTTTTTCTACCACATAGTTCTCGAGTAATTGAACACTAAAGTTCACGTGTATAAGCATAGAGTTTACATATATACAGTTATACATCTCGTGCATAAGAACTTCGATTCAATGCTCAATTATTCGATAACCATGTGGTAAAAAATTTTGAAAAAAAATGTGTTTGTATACTTGGAGCCAAAGAATGTTATCACCAAATTTTATCAAATTCTGATTATTTTGATTTCGTGATCCAACCTCCTTAAGGTAAATCATTTAACGGGTAAAACCACTGTAGAATTTTCGAAAAATCGATTTTTTTTTATTGGCTTCAAATATACTTTGAACCCTCTTGAATATGAGGCAAAAAGGTTTATACCCGAAAAAAAAAATTTTCATTCAAATTTCGGGCTCTTCCCCGAGCCCGTAGGTCATTTCAGTACCACGTTTCAAAACTTTAAACGCGTTTTTCTCAAAACACGATTTTTCAAAACGGCACGCAGCATAACTCCAACAATTTTCATTCTATTCATTTGAATTTTGGACAATATCTTAAAAATAACATTTCGAAGTAAAATACGTACGGAATTTTCGATAAGTTCATTTAAACATTTTTTATCAACAAATAATTACCCCTTTTTTCGGTCAAAAATTGAACCTCTTTATTCAAATACTCGCCAATAATACAAAAATGAATATTTTCAAAATCCCCTACGTACTTCACTAGCTATAAATGTCTAGATTAAGTGTTTTTTTTTTTTTTTTAATTCCAGATCAACAATTGCACCAGTTACACTGCGTGCCGCAGAGTGCCTCGAATTCAACAAGCCTCGCGGGAATGGTTCTGGTGTCGCCATTTTTGAATATTTTTCAATCATAATTTTTTGTTCTACAGTTAAATATATGCTTAATAACTCTCCCGAGTATTATTATTCTATTACCTTTCCTTCCACCCGAAAAAAATTGTCGAAAATAGGCATTTTTTGAGGCCGTTATAGTGGTTTTAGCCCTTAACTGTATATTTGTGACTTCAGGGAAAACGCCACTGTGGTAGGCCAATATATTGTCATTTTTTGGGAATTTTTTTACCCAGGTATAAATAATTATTTGAGGGTCTGGTAAAGGATGCTTTATTGAGAATATATTCAACTATTTCAGTACCAATTTTTATTGAAAAATATTAAAAGTTTACAAAGTGTTCCACGGAAATCTTGGTAACGGATTACCTGGCAATCAAAAATCAAAAATTCCAATATCCATATGAACGTAGCTATCGTTGTGCGTAGTCGTTTTTTTTTAAGGCGTTTCGGTACAAGTGGCAAAATGTAACCATTTACTTCAAATTTACACAGTATATTCTTTGACATATACTGGATGTGTCGTCCAAATTTTAAATCGATCGTTTACACCGTTTCTGTGAAATTAAATGTCAAAAAAACACTTTTTAACATGGTGAGATGCCTACGGTCATTGGTGAACGACAGTTTTACGAATGGAATACTGAGAAATAATGTTAAAAACTAATTGAAAAACTGTTAAACCACTAAGTATACTATTGCAATTCCGGTATCCAAAAATTAAATAATTCGTCTGCATGGTTTATTAATTATTCATTTATTCATCAACGAAAACGGTGAGTTTTCCTCCCATCGACCGAACGAACAGGCTTTTTTTTATTTGTTTTCGACGAAATATTGCTATATTGAAACGTTTCGCGTTTTATTTAGAGGGTGTTGTGTTAAGTTCGTGTGCTGGACTCTGCGCAACGTAAGGGGTTTCTTTATTTTCTTTCTTTTAAATTTTCTTTTTTTTTTGAAAAGCCTCAGATATCCGCTCGTGGGTTATTGTAACCGGGATAGTTTCATCATCGGCTTATAGGGTGGAGAAAAAAAAATTGAAATAAAAAAATTGAACTAAATCGACACCGAGCGCCGAATACTAAAGGGACTTCGCCGGCCCGTGCTGGCCGAGAGCGCACGTTGCTGAAGGCAACAATGCGTTTACAAAAAAAAAAGGAATTATTATTTTAAGAGAAGAATTTTTTGACTTGTGTTTTTTTTTTTGAACAGAGCGGGACTTTTGCCGGTCCTTTGCGGCCAAGAACGTGAGTTGCGGAGAGCAGCTACACGTTAAAAAGAAAGAATAATTTTATTTTGAAAATATCGTGGGACTTTGCCGGTCCGTAGCGGCCAAGAACGTATGTTGCCGAAGGCAGCGTATGTTTAGAGAAAATTAATTTGAAATTAATCGTTGTGGTTAGTAAGCTTAATGCCGAGGTCAAGCTCCTTTTGAATATCTCTACTCAAAAGTTACTTTCCTCTAGGCCGTCTTAAGTCTAGGTTATGTCGCCAAGACCTCACCCATGCGCTGGACGCTATGCCAGTACAAGTGTTCAGTTATGTCGACGGAGGTGAGCCGGGCATGCTCAGGGGACGAAACAATTGACCCTCAGATTCTTTTGTCAATTCTCGTATCCTGGAAATAAAAGTGTCGGTGTTCGTGGTCGTATTGAACCACCACGAGCACCCTATCACTTTCAGGACACCCTGTACGCGCTAGACGCAATGCTAGTACGCACCGAGCGATGCTAAAAGGGATAGGACAGAGTTCGGCAATCGTGCAATACGACCACGTCACTCCTTTTATCTCTTAGGACACCGTGTATGCGCTAGACGCAATGCTAGTACGATACGCGGTGATACTAACAGGATGGGAGAATACCAGGCAATCGTGCAATACGACCACTTGGCACTTTGGACGATTAGGAATCCTTTGCTAGGCGTCAGGCGCTATGCTGATACTTAGCGTGAGGTAAGGAGAGTATGACTGCTAGGTAGCATGTAGGAGAAAGGACTGACTTTTGCTGTGTTTCGCCCTCCTTTTATACTGTGCCGGAGCGTATTCTGACGTTATTTGAGCGGGGCGAACCAGTTCGATCTGGATCGTTGGTTCGTCTATCTCTCTCGGAGTCTTCTCACCAAGCCTCGCTGCGCGTTGACCATGTGTGAGTCAACGATGTTGTCGCGAAGTAGGAGTGTGTGTGTGTACGCCTGGTCAGTGAGCATAGGTGTGCGAGTTTTGTCTTTATGAATAGGGTATGATAGGTATATGAGAATTTCATAGGTCGTTCCATTACAATATATATGTGAAGTTGGCGCTTTGCTTGAAAACAATAGAATTGTACCGAAACCCTTTAATTTTCTCACGAAATGGTGGCAGTTTAAAATTTTTGTTTATCAGTTTTTGGATCTTTTTTTTTGTTTAAGCCATCTTAAAAAATAGTAATTATCAAAATTTCACAAGTCGGCTACGAACAACCTTAGTCACTACAATAACGAATATTTGAAAAGAAAAAAACATTCAATCGGTTCATTAGTCTTCGACTATACTAGGACAAGGTCGAAAACAGTTGTTTCGAGAAAAACGCGTTTAAATTTTTCGTTGATTTTTTCTTGACACAAAATAAGGTGTTAACTTGAATATTGATACTTACTTTTGACTTGAAAATTTTATTTACTTAATTTTGAACATATATACTGCAAGAAAACGCAAAAAAAAATACAATTTTTTTTGACCCATCACAGTGGGGTTTCCCCTTAAGATACCTGACTGACTTGTTATAATAATTAATAATTAACACACTAAAAACTCGGTAAACTCGTAGACGGCTGTATCGGCACCAGTTTCCTTGAGATCTCGTACAAATGTGATACTGTAGTGCATTCGAAAGGGGTGACGGCGTCACAGGAACTTTTCAATTAGTAAAGTGGGGTTGAAGTGATGAAATGGGCTCGTAAAAACCCGAAAAAACTATAACCAGAAACATTATAAGTTAAAAAAAAATAATTAATAACGCACAAGAAATATATAATTTTCTATTTCGCTGTGATATTTCCGATAAAAATTTTAATAAGCTTCAATAAAAATTGTATTTAATATAAATAAGGAAAAATGTGTGAGAGCGCAAATGATGTACAATTGAACACAAATAGTGGAGGGAAGGACATGCGTAACCTCCCTCGATCTTGTCATTGTCCATCGGGAATCCTCGTGGGAATGAACACTATACAGAAACACTCGTTTAACCATCGACCCCGCTCCTCTTCCATGCTACACTTACTTACTCTGTACATAGGCTGTATTTTAATGCACTGTTTGCTGTTTGCACTTGGCACTAATGGCTCGGCTTAGGGAGATTTAAATTTGTCAGTTCATAGCGCATGAAACACACCGGTGCTCAATCCGATTTTGTGACCAAACGATGAAAAACTTTTTTTTTTCTTTTTCGTCCCCCATTCGCGCTGGGATCCGCGGATATTGCTTTATAATGTTGTATCGCGCATTGACACAGCCGAATTTCACGGGTTCATTTGGTTCGGGGATTTTTTTATATCTGTTGGAATTTTCCTCGAACGTTGTTAAATTATTTACCATCAGCAGTTTTGCCTGGTTTTATTTATTCAAAAAAAGTCTATTAGTCTCCATGTTTTTAATTACTGCTTTTCATTACCGAAAATAATCGACGTCGTAATTTCGAAGAAATATTCATTTAATTAAAGCTTTTCTAATATTTTATTGCCTACTGCCTGAACTGCATTCGTATTGTTTGATAATTAAACATTTTTTTCCGCTACTAAACTGAACCCAACATAAAAAAAAATAAGATTTTGTATTATTCAAACACATCTAATATTAAAATATAATTTTGCAAAATTGAATACACCCCCTTCGAAAAGTTGTATATAGTTGTGCGTGCTCTAGATTCTGTTATACGTCAAATAAAGTGTGTTTTGGTTTAGACTGTGTCTCAGCAACCACGAGAATATGTTGTGAATCAATTTGAAAGATGATATTTAATAAATTAATAAATATAATGTGAATAAAAATGCATAAAATACCTTCCGATTTGTTCGAAGATACTTCGAGTGTCATACAAATGTACGATGCTTCTTAAGTTATGTTTTCACTTTTTCCGTAAATAAGCTACGGCTATACTGGTAAAAATAAGGTCGAAATAATCGAAAACAAAAGTTTTTTGTTTATTACCACACGCAAGATACATCAAATAAAACAAAATTATTATGCATCCCCGCCACTTATACGGCGACCAGGCAGCGCCCTGAATCGAAATATAACGACTCGAATCATCATGTTCGGATCAAGCTATCTGGCTGGGCCCTGATCAGACTGCCTAAGTCCTCATCAAACTGCCATACACGAACCTGATTGAACTACCTGACTAGGTCATTATAATACTATCGTTGCATACAGGCATAAACGGGTATGTGCATTCTATAAAGAAATACAATAAAACAACACCAAGAACATTATTCAACTTTTATCATGTATTCAATGTATTTAAGGGCTAAAACCAATGTAACGGCCTCAAAAAATGCCTTTTTTCGACCATTTTTTTCTGGTGGAAGGAAAGGCAATAGAATAATAATATTCGGGGGGGTTATTAAGCATATATTTATCTGTACAACAAAAAATTATGATTGAAAAATATTCAAAAATGGCGACACCAGAGCCATTCCCGCGAGGCTTGTTGAATTCGAGGTGCTCTGCGGCACGCAGTGTAACTGGTGCAATTGTTGATCTGGAATTAACAAAAAAAAAAAACCTTAATCTAGACATTCATAGCTAGTGAAGTACGTAGGGGATTTTGAAAATATTCATTTTTGTATTATTGGCGAGTGTTTAAATGAAGAGGTTCAATTTTCGACAGAAAAAAAGGGTAATTATTTGTTGATAAAAAATGTTTAAATGAACTTATCGAAAATTCCGTACGTACGTACGTATTTCACTTCGAAATGTTATTTTTAAGATATTGTCAAAAATTTAAATGAAAAGAATGAAAATTGTTGGAGTTATGCTGCGTGCCGTTTTGAAAAATCGTATTTCGAGAAAAACGCGTTTAAAGTTTTGAAACGTGGTACTAAAATGACCGACCCGCCTGGGGGAAGAACCCGAAATTTCAATGAAAAATTTTTTTTTCAGGTATAAACCTTTTTGCCTCATATTCAAGAGGATTCAAAGTATATTTTAAGCCAATAAAAAAAATCGATTTTTCGAAAATTCTACAGTGATTTTATCGGTTAATGTTAATTTTCCACGTTCATTTAATGAGGTATTTAACATTCTTGGAATAAAAGTTCGATATTATGTAATATTGCGTTATAACAGACACCCACGTTCTTGTGCAACGTATAACGTTAAGGAAGGAACGCAACTACCCACCTAGTCATAAAAAAATTTGACCTAAGTAGTACTTAATTTGGCAACGTCGCTTTCGGTTGATATGTGTGCGCGTGTATATGCGTGTTCAAAGCATTGCATATGCCGTTGACAGCTCATCAGCTGTGTCAGTGAATTTTCGTTTAATTTAATCGCGAGTTCGTTATGCCAAAAGAAAAAAAGCCGAGATTTTATTGGAAAGGTAAAATAGTTACCGAAAAGGTGTACCGGGCTAGAATTAATTAGCATGAAGCAGGCAGAAACGTTCGGAGCACATCATTGCGTGATAACAAAAAGATTTCAAGTGTATATGTATCTCAATTATTTGAAAAGTAATTGAGACTGAGTTAATATTACGAATATTATTTGAGTTAAAAAATATTCTACTTATATGTAAGATAATACGTATGAAAAATAAAATTGTTTTTGAATATGTAATTTATTTATTTATTCTATTGATATTAAATATAATATGTCATGTAAACAAAAAACACAAAATTATAAAAATATGTAACAGTCAGCCGGCACGAACTTTTACATACGTTGAAATTTCAAAATGCGCGCTCATAACCTCGAATATGCGACGTTGCAGCACTTCGAGCAAAGGTCCGAAAATTTGCTATGAGTACTTTTTATTGTTCTTATTATTCCTGTCATAAGTCACCTTTCAATATTTTTAAGCCAGATAAATGATTCTAAGTATTTCATTTCTCTGCTGTTTAAATTTCGTCTTGATCTATCGATCAATTACGGAGATATGAGGAATAATGTAGCGCTAACTCCGTGATTTCTCATAAGAGGCCATGTTGAATTGGCTTGCAAAGAGATAAACAAAATTATAAATATCTCGCGTAAAAACCCACCTCGGACCTTAAAAATTTGTATGAGTTTCTTTTATATTATAATCGAACATTCTGCCAAGTTTGGTATTTGTCTGTCCATCAATTCTATTTCCTGCGTTACTTCCTTAAGAAAAAATCACACTGCCGAATGATTTTTTTTAAGTCAAGAATGTTTTTTTTTATTTTTACGTGTTGCATTATTATCAATATTTTTTATCTGTATTGTTATAACTTTTTTAACTTCTGGTCAATTTCATCATTTTAATTTTTAGATTCGCCTGAATATATTGAATTAGTTGCAGGGCACACATCACTCGCACTCTTAACACGTGGTCATTTTTCAGGTTAGAATTCGTTTCCGAAAAAAAACTCAACACTACAATACTACACAGAATTGAATCAAATATTCACACTTGCACACTTGAAAAACATTTAATTTCCAACTATTGAAACTATAAATAAACATTTCAATAGATTAAATAAATGAACAAAATACGAAACCAAAAGCATGCTTCAAATATAGATACAGATACACGCGTAGTCTGAAATTTTGAGGTTAGAGATACGCGTTTCAATGTTGAAACAATAGTCTGGTGGTCATAAAGCAGACCGTAGTAGGAGGCTTAATAGAGCCTCACTAAGCACGGTCTGATTAGGAACATTTAAGACTAGCCTGATATGTCAATCATAGAGAAAGGCCTGATTACGACCGGATCAGGCGCTCTATAATGAGTTTGCCCGTTTCTTAACCTGATCACGGCCTGATCCCGAACAGGCAAACCCTAACAAATTTTCAGGCGGGCAATAGTTCTCTTTATATCCGTAATAATTCATGCAACAGAGGGTCACTTAATCAACGAAAATGGAAACAATCAAAGATGGTATATAGAAGGATGACGACGGAGTTGTTAACAACTCGGAGTTTTGTATGTACGACGATATAGAATGCAGTAAGTGCGAATAGAGCATTTATGTACGTACATACATAAATATAACGAACTTAGACTCTCATAGCACAAACGAATATAAATATGCTTATATAGGTAGGGCGGACAAATCATATATGTACAAATATGTGCATTCGCGTACAAATATATATAAAATGAGTGGAAACGAGATATACGTGAGCTGCTGTTGAACGGCGATCTTGGCTGTGCTTCGACCATGCGAAAACTTTATCCAAGAATCTAATATTATCCCTGGTACACACACATTCTGGAGATTCCGGAAAAGCTAAGCTTCTCAGTGTAGTGCTTTGGTGTGTATATATCGGACAACATGGCAGTGCCCTCTCTCATCGTTTGTACCACGCCTGGAACCTTCTATACGCATGTTTAACCTCAACGTATGGGACATTTCGTCCCAATACCATTGAAATTCAGAGCACGTCGTTTTTTACCCGATCCTTTTGCTATTTCGGATAGAATTTTTGAAATTTTTTGCGGGAACAAAAATTTAAGGATGCGATGATCCATACAGACGGACAGATTAATCGAGGGAAATGTGGACTTGAATTTACGATTAAAATTATCGTGATACACCACAACGAAGGGACGAACGTAAAAGTATTATGTGTATTAACGATTATTATTAGTTTTTTTTGTATAGAATTGTTACAGATTGACTGGAAATAGCAATTATTTAACAATAAAACAATTGACGCGGAACTCGAGATATATTTGGGTTTACAAACATTGAAATTTTCATTGTAGATGAAGCTATTTTATCGTAATAATTTTCACGAATATAGCACGAATGAATTGGGCTGCAATTTTTTCGATTAACGTTCTATATACGTACTAATTTTACCGGTTGGTATAAAAAAAATTACGAATCAGGCTCGTAAAATATTTATGCTCAACAAAGAGCGTAAACATTTTACCTTTTTTCATTGAATATTTCTTTTCGTTAAATAATAATCTTGAGTATTTATGCGTCGTTCCTATGATTATCAGGATAATGATGAAAAAAAAAAATTATATTCTTTCAGTGTATCTTTATCTGTGTTTGAATACATATTTGTTTTTCACTACTTTAACTTTCCGTAATAAAAAAAAGAGAATAACTAATTCAGGATTATTAACAGGGTGGCTTTGACGTTCAAAGCGTGGAATGCCCTAAAAAAAAAAGGCTCGTACGTATGAAGAAGGTACACAGTTAAAACAATTTTTGTACACGACACATATATTTAGGAGGAGAAACCTTTATATTTCGGTATATACGGCAGTGTCATCGTGAATTTTACAATGTGTAGAGGGTAGGGCAAGGAAGAAAAGAGGGAATTGGAGTCGCGGTCGCGCCGGGAGGAGGAGGGATGAAAAGGAACAGGGCTGAAGATGGGGCTGGTGTGAGGGATTTGAGAGAGAGAAAGAGAGAGAGAAAGAGAGAGAGAGAGAGAGAGAGAGAGAGAGAGAGAGAAAGGGAGAAACGGTGCGTCTAATCGGGAATGGTAGTGAAGGGAGAGGAAAGGATCGCGGGAGAGAGGGAGTTGCTATCTTAGCCGCCACAAAGCAGTGATAACATTTTCCCTCCCGGACAGAAGCCTAGCAACCCTGTAGGCGACGCGGTCGCCTACCCGCAGATCGATATTTCCGCAGATAACGCGCTAACACAGCGTATCCATGGGCAACGACGTTTATCGCCACGCCTCCCCCGTAATAAACATGGCCGACGCACGATCAACGAATTCTCGCTAACAGCACTTTCTACACACACATATTTACGTCTGTACATGTTGATATATGTGTGCGTAAATGTGTGCATAAACGAAAAATAAATATATTTCATAGATTGAGACCTTTCCGCAGTTTCCAATGGTCCATCAAAATCCACCGTTGAAACGAACACCTCGTATTCCTCATCGCATTTCAATTGTCACAATATTGCCTGTCATTAGAGGGCGTGAGCGCATATTATATCGTGACAAAACGCACTGTCACTCAAGCAGCGACCCCTCTCTCCAATCGTCTCTATTAACCGCACATTATTCCATACTTCTCCTTTTTTCCTCAACTTTCTTCCATGTTATTTCGAACACTCACGGAATTCCATACCGATTATCAATCCGCATTATCCATTTTACTCACGCTTCCACTTTTGCTTTCTATTACTCTCGGCTTTTACCTCGTTTACACCGAGTTATTGCTGAACGAGTATCATCTTCAATGAGTGTCATACTTTCTTTTAAAATATACACTTTTTATGCATGTCTATACAAATGAGTAATAGTGTATATTTTTGAGGAATTTTTTCTATCGTTTTTTACGAAAGAAATTATTTATCTGGGCCATTGATTTCGTTAGCTTTCATTTTTATGGTCTCGATTTACTACGATCCGATTTTCAGTCGAAGGAAAGAAATTTTTTTATTACCATCGTACCTTCAATTCTTTCAACGACTATCTTCGAATTAATTAATTACACTTCACATTATTATTTATTCGATTTTTATTGAATATCATTTCTGGAAGTTTCAATTTTACATCGTATTATTGTTCATTTGAATGAATTATTTATTATTATCTGAATGAATATTAATTATTATCATTTCCATGATTATTTCCATTTCAATTAGTATAAAAATCAGTTAGTTGAACGTACTACGTTGTTTAGAATGCCCAGTATGGGGTCCAATAAATCGAGGGTTTAGTAGTAAAGAAAGAATTCAGAAAGCAAGGTGTTTGGTGAAGCTTGTATAAAGTGGAGATCGTTAGTAGGTATTAATTCTCGTTGTAGGAAAGAAAAAAAAAAAAAAGAAAAAGAAAAACGAGATGACACGATCACTCGTCTGCTTTGCTCGTTCAGGATCCTCTATTTATATACGTATCTTGTATGATGAGCCAGCTCTGTGTCCCTGTGCGAACACCCCTTTAATCGTTTGGTCGTCAAGTGTGTGTGCTTACGGAATGTAATATATCCCTGGGTTCACGGCACGTGACTGGTCGCGTGCCAGTGAGTGTTTGTTTCGGTTTGTATTGTCACCACTGCTATATGAAACTACACGTTTATATATATATATATATACATTTTTATTTATCGTCGAGTATTTCGAGCTGTTTAGGCAAACGATTTCCCAGCATACCCTAAAAACATTCTCGTCTCCCCGCCCCATACATTTAAACAATTTCCTCCTTTTATCTCTGCTTAAAGTAAATAAAGTTTAACGAGATCCTTCGAATCTTCTGATTGAGACTTTCAGTGAATGTGTGTTACATCAAATCTGTAGACTCACAAAAAAACTTTGTATCGAAGTAAAAAAAATAAAAAAAAACATAATTGTTATTTTTTCTCGTAAAAAGAGTTTGATTGTTGAACAAATTTATATTTTACCTGCTCTGCAACAGATTTGGCGTTTTTGCAGTGCATTTGGCGTTTTTGCATTTTTTTCACTTGAAGAATTTCAAACTTGGAAAAATCCTAAGTTTACTTTTTGTAGATCGAAATTAAAAAAAAATGTCTATTCGTTTATTTATCAATATTTTTTTTTCTAATTTTTTTTTATTATCACTATTGTTTCATGCAAATTTATGAATGATTTAGATACTGCGAAAATCCAGAGTACGTCTCGTCGATTGTAATAAATAAATGAGTATCCATTTTTTTTAATAAATAAAAAATTCTATTTTTATTTATTTATTAATACGTTTATATTCATTATGTGCCAACAATATTTGTATTGAATAAATGGAAAAATAGAATTTTTTATTTATTTAAAAAATACATATTCATTTATTTATAAATACATTTATTTATTTATTCATTTATTTATTAATACGTTTACATTATTGTCTCAACAATATTTATATTTCTCATTTTTTTGAGCCCTGTCAAGCAGTAAATTTTCGAAAATGACATGAAAAAACAGAAAAACATAATAGGAATTTAAAAAAAAAAAAAAATTGCATCTATTTTCGTTTGGGTGATTTTAATGTCAAGTATTTAGGGTTGTTAGGGAACGAGTACTCGTGAATTTTGTGAGGGTAAGAAAGGAAGGAGATGCAAGGATATATGAAAGTCAACAGCTTTATCTATCGGAAATTCGCTACTACACAATACAGGGATGCGATGATTATCGAAGTGTGGATGGAGTTGGTGTGAGGGAGGGGGTGTCTGTTATCTCCACATCACGATCGAGGAATGCAATATCGTCACCCCATGCGACAAAAGTTTCCTCGGTATCATCACGCTCGCGATCCAGCAAGCCCCCCCTCCCTCTTCCTGCTCCGCACAGGATGAGAGGATTAAAGCGCAATGAAAATCCACTCATACTTTCGCCCTCGTTCCCCCATGAAAGAGATCAAGAAAATAGTTTCTTTGCAGCGGAAAGCAACATTCGAGAGTTGCGTGGTTTTTGACGCATCTTTGCATGTTTTATTTTTTGCTTTAGAATTAATATCACTGAAAATGCATCTAGAAAAAACATATAGTCGATTGAACTAGGATCTAATTAAATCAAATAAATTTGTTTCCTTGTCTCACGGCCAAATAGAGATCTATTTAACTTTGAGAAATTATTTTTTTTTATCACAATATTTTTATGTTCTTGATTAATGAAAAATTTAATATATGTATTAAAATCGAACATATTTTTATCTTAAAAATTGAACGAATATGCAGTTGAAATAAAAATATTTATATTATTATTTATAATATTTATAATATTAGTTATACTGTATTCAATGATGATATTATTTAATAATATTTTCATGGGTCTGTGACCCTGGGTAGGTACAAAAATTCACGTTCGCCTTCCTAGACATAGTCAGACAGAATAATAATACTACAGTGCGACCTCGATCTTTTTGCACCTCGATTTTTTTCCATTCCCCTTAACGGGAGAAACCAGTTTAGGAGGCCGAAATTTTGGTATTTTTCGTGAATTTTTTTAACAGGGAAGGAAGAATCAGAATTTGTTTAAACTTGGAGGATATTTTATTCATGTTTTGAAGTACACTTTGTAATTTTTTTAAGTCATTTCCGCCGGAAATAGTGGAGTTAGAAGCTGCTGTCCATAGACGATTGCCATCCGAGTTTTTTGCTGGTGGGCATTCCCTACCACACTCGTCCGACACGCTGACTCACAGGCGCTACGGTAACATAACCTCAAACTCTAATGGCCTCTGCACACTGCGCGCGATGAACGATTTGCGATGCATTCGTGAAAATTTATTTTCCTATGTTCATACTGCGAGCGACGACGACAAGCGACGCAAGCGACAAGCATCGCAACGGAATATGTAGCAGCAGACATTGAAAGTGAGGTTATATACGTGGTAAACAGATGGTGAAATGCTAAAAAATTACTAAAAAATCTTATATATGTGTAAATCGATAAAAGAAATTAAAAATGACATGTCAATGGTAAACAGCATTTGGATTTTCGATTACTCTATACATTACACAACTGTCAACAACTGTACAGGCGTGTTCGAAAACTCATCCTTTCATTGTACTTTTTCATTCTTCATGTGTTGGATAGAGACAGAACGATTATACTGGCTTAAAAATGTCGATTGAAGAACGCGCCGTCGCTGGTCGCGAGCGTCACGAGCGATGAAAGTAAAAACTTGGTCGTCGCAAAAGAGCTCGCGACGGATGTGGCGTTCGGAAAAGCAGGTCTCATTGGCTATCGCTCATCGCGTGCAGTGTGCAGAGGCCATAATAAGGGTAAAAATAGATATGCGTATGCTCGCAGGATTCATACCTTCCCAGAACATTTAAGTCACACCTCTCAGCTGAATCTCGATTTCTTATTAGTCCTCTCCCCAAGCGGTAGAAAATTAAGGTCGTACTGTACTTTGGTTCCCGCAATTTATGCACATGTAGAGCGCAATTCGTATGTGAGATATGCCTCGACGCTCTGCGCCACGTGGTGGCCGGAGCAAGAAGCTTTGACGTGGGCAGGCGAATAAACGGACCCAAATAGTATTATCTATTTGATTTAAATACAGTTTTCTAGCTGAAATGAATAGAAATTTTGTTGATTCAAATTTTAAAAAATACGAATAAACGAGCCTAGTAGATCTGAATATAACTTTTTTCTGGGTGTGACGGAACGTTTTAATGAAAATCACGAAAATTTTCGAGGTAAATAAGTTCGAATATCGATTATGAGTTTTTGGACGTGCCGATGAAAATAAACTGAATTTTTTAGAATGATAATTTCAGTTTTTTCTCGGCACCGTAACTAAATATTTTGTTTATACATAAAGTATGTACTTACCATTGCGACATTTGTTTCTCGACAATTTCGAATCATCGTTTTTTAGGCTTATCCAATTATATATTTTTTGGCTCATTAACAACGTATGAAATTAAAAAATAAAAGCGTTTGTTATTATTATTATTATTGAATTATTAAAAATTAGCACAATGTTTGAAAATGATTGAATATTTTTTTCCAATCGAAGAACATCGAGAACGTGACTAATTGAGAAAAACGAGTTCAAACAAATCGCTTTCGAGTTAACTAATTTCCAAGCGTCAAAAAAAGGTACACGGAGAGAAATATTTATTTCAGAATATTTGTAAGATATTCCGACAAAAATTAGCGTGTTTTCCAATTATGTGCTCGCGATCGTTTAGCCACAATAAAAAATGTGTACAGTACGTATAAATTACACCAAAAAACGAGATTAAAATCAATGATGTCAGTACGATAAAAATTAGTGTCTTGGCATTGTAAAAATTCATGGGACGATGGTCAATTTTTTACTTGCCTGAATATGAATTTCTCTAGTGCTCATTTTTCAATTTTATTCCTCATAATGATAATAATAGTATTATTATAATTATAACAATAAGAAAATAATCAATTAATGATTATTCATCAATTAATAATCCAATCAACCGACAAATTATTTTTTTATTTAATAAATAAATCATCAATTAGATCAAACATTTTTAATGTTCTTTTAGTCCGTCTTCATCAGGATTTTACACTAAATATATGTATGTGTCAGGACACGTTCTGCGGTATGAAAAGTTGTGTTGAATTGGCAATTTGCAGTTGAATGAAAACAGTCTCCGAAACTATTCAATTTGCTGTTTCTTTCCATCCAAATAATTCTTTTTTCCTTTTTAGTATAAAAAAAAATTGTAAAAGGTTAAAGACCATGCCATGTCACATGACACAACGAAATAAAATAATAAAAGTAGACGACAGGGTCTGGCCTGTTCATCTCACGCAATAACAAAAGATGGAGTTTGAATCAAGAATACCAAACAGCACGGTAAAAATTGCCATGCAGTGTGGTAAAATTTCTAACCCATCTGAGATTAGCGACAATTACTTTTTCGTTTACATCGCGTTAAAAAGCAGGGATTTTTTTTTATGGGACTTTTTACAGTGCTGTTTCGGAAATTAAACTGTGCCGCATTACAAAAAATCATAAATTTATTTTAAATACCGCGATATTGATTCGAATCTTTATTTTTTTTCGATAAATCCTCCCAAAAATGTTATTTACGTACATTTTGTAGTGCAGAGCGCCGTAATTTTTGTGGTATTTTTCTCTCCGTGTAGTAAAAAAAAAGAATGGAAATAAATTATCAGAACAAAATTGCGGAATGCATAACTAATAAAATATTTGCAAATGTGTTATTTCCTCTTGTGTTAAGTTTACGAGGATCCGAACACAGTCAAACACTGTGCATTTGATTCTGTGCGTGACTGCGATAATGGGATTGGGTTTTATCAAAGTTGCTAATGTAGACAGAAAGAGAAAGAAAAAGAGAGAGAGAGAGAAAGAAAAAGAGAGAGAGAGAGAGAGCGAGAGAGAGGGGGGGGGGGGAGAGAGAGAGAGACGCATAAGCATTCAGTGAGATGAATATACACTTAAGTACAATTTATTATCGTTTTACTTTATAAATCTATTGTTTTGACACAGAGTATTCATTATACGTTGGGTTTTTGTGTACACTGCAACCTTGACTGTTCGAACAGAGGCGGGATCGACTCCGCATCGCACTTGTATATTTACAAGTGCGATGCGGAGTCGATTCTCCGTTTATACGCACGAGACCAACGGCCGGATTGGACCGAGCGGTTCCCCTACCAAACGCAGAGCGATCGATACGGGTAGCGTAGTGGGGAATATTGCATGAATCAAGATTCGATAAATCGAGGTTGCAGTGTAATTAACGAGCGTATTTTGCTCCGTCCAATTGATGTTCTTTGGCCTCAGTTTATTTTTATTTTTTCCCTCGTGAATTATTTCACTCGATATACATATAGAAAGTACGTTAACTAAGAAGAAATTGCACGGTGGATTTAGGACATAATAATAACAGAGAGGCTTTTCAAATATCCCCCTAGTTTCGATTCCAATCATGTTGGTTCCCATTTCTTAATCCCTTGTTTTTGTCCTCTTATTTGCAAATTTCGAACTGGAACACCGGAGAATTAAGAAGGAAACAGTCTCGTGACGTTAATCGCTTTCGTTCAGAAATGTTATTTCGTTCTTCTTCTTTTATCTCGTCTATCTATACACTCTTATTCCATTCACAATATTATTCATTTTGTTTTGTTTTTTTTTTTATTCACTTTACTTTCATATATCTTTAATGTGTGCATAATAGTTTGTAGTGAGGTGAGGTGAGACAAGACGGAAAACGTTCAATGTCACCTCGGATAGGTATTCCGGCGCAGCTGAACGTAAATTTTCACAAAAACAACCCTTTCGCTAAGTGACTGATAAAAATGTACAACAACGTGAACTTATGCAAAATTACAATGAATATTAAAGCCTTCTTCATCAGCAACGAATAAAAAATAAAGTGGATGAATTTTTTAAAAACGAACTTCGTTATTTCACTTCAACGAGCTAGAAGTTGCGACTTCTCTATCGCCATTTTGACTGTACTTACAATTATACTTATATCAACTCTGCAAACTACCACCTGCACACCTTTCTTAATTTTTTCTCTTCTTTTAGTTGTTATTTTTGTCTTTTTCATTAATTTTAATCTTAATGTATTTTGACTCTTGTTTATTTTCTTTATTTTCTAAACCTGTACAATATGTACGTATAAAATACCGCATCATAGCAATGACGAGTTTCGTTTGTTTTATTTTTTATTTATTTATGTTTTTTTTTACATCTTGTCATCACTTCCTGTCGTGTGTCGTCTTGCCCCACCGTTTTATCAATACGTAAATGTGTTCTATGTGTGTGTATGTGTGTGTGTTTCTCGTACGTATCGTTGTGTATAATAAGAGCCTATGAGCTAACGCATCTCCGTACCTTATCATCGTATTATGTACACTAAACATGCTGGTGTAGTAGACATGCCGGTCCGGGGCCTTTTTTCTCTTTAGCCGATAAATATACTCGTACATACTCAAACATACGCACGCACGCACGCGCGTAGACAATAATACAAAGGATCATACCGGCAACCCTCAGCAACCCCCCTCACCCACTCTCGCCTGAGCTCTTTATTCAACACCAAGGGAGAATGCCAATGGTCTAAAGAAGAAAAAAAAGAAGAACCCCCACCCCCTTCGACCCTCCCATAAAAATCAAGTGCTATGCATACACGTGAAATCGTGGTTGCTGTATTTACAATGCTGTTATTGCTCTATGCTGCCTCCATCGATAAAACTTACGACGAAAATCGAGTAACCTGCTCTTCCCCATCATCGTTGACTACACGGACACAGCGGTACATTAAAGTCTCACGTACATTCTCTATTCTTGTTTATTTTTCTCATCTTTTCTCTTTAGTACTGAGATGAACACCTTTCGACGGTTTTTAAACGAATCATTTGTTGATAGTCAATCGTTTGGTATACGAAAATAATTATAACGAACATTTAATGCTGAAGTTTGGGGTTAATTTACCGTGATACACTGAAACGTAGAGACATTGGGCATACCGGTGAATTGCCAGAGTATAGAATTTTCGAACAAACATTTTTAATATCAATTTATGGTGATCGCCCAAACGAATGTAATATTTAATTTTTATTATTGTTTACAATGTTATTTTATGTGCATATCAAGTTGTTTCGACGTTTCTTCACAATAAGCTAAGTCTTTTGAGTAATACGTTTGGTAAATGAATTAATATAGAGAATGCAGTGGACAGCTGTTATATTTCAAACGATTCGAAGGCTCGACCATTTTTGGTATTTCGATAACCGTCACGATCAATAATTCGCTCGCGATTGATTAAACGAGAGGAGAAAATGCTGATGTCTGACTTCTTATTTCGCGGTGTTCCGACGGGCTAAGATCGAGCAATCCACCGACGATCGTATGATCGGTGGTGACGGCTTGTTTACCAATAAGAGCGTCTATGCTGAAGCTTTGTTTCTTATCGAGGGAGGTTGAGGTTCTGCCGGATGTAAAGCTCATTCTGCCTGTCGGTGATATGATATTTTGTTGCTGTTGTTGATGTTGTTGCTGCTGATGATGATGATGATGATCGTGGTAATGATGATTTTGGGCTTGTCTCATCGGAGGCGCCGCAATGGCGACAGGTTTGTAGAGCGACGGTGGTGGTTCAGGGAATCCACTGAGTTTTAGTGCTTCCAATGCCGACGGTGGAAAATTAAGAAGTGGTAAGCCCGGTGGTCCCTGCTGTGAGAGATAAGCAGCGGCGGCGGCTGCGGCAGCCGCTGGATAATGAATACCCGCTGTTCCTGGATGCCCGAGACCAGCTGGACAGACACCTCGTTCACCACCGCCAACACCACCGGGACCACCGCCGCATATCGCAAAAGTAGCCATTATCGCCCGATCCCGTAAAACGTAATGAGGCGGTGGCCTCTTGTATCTCTTCCGACGCCTAAGAAAACTACCGTTATCAAACATATCTTCTGCAAGAGGATCCAAGGTCCAATAATTTCCTTTGCCCGGATTACCGGGTTCCCTTGGGATTTTAACGAAACAATCGTTCAATGACAAATTGTGCCTTATGGAATTTTGCCACGCTGGAAATTTGTCGTGATAATAAGGAAACCTTGCCATTATAAATTCGCATATACCGCTTAGGGTTAGCTTCTTCTGAGGCGATTGTAATATCGCCATGGTAATAAGAGCTATGTACGAATAAGGTGGCTTTATGTGTGTACCCGGTAATTTTCCTTCGTTCGTCGTGTACGAAGAGGTTGGTGGATTACCGGAACATTTGGTTCCCGATGATGTGGTTGACGAGGACGATATCATCGAGTACTTTTTCTTTACGCTTCTGCTACGATTTCGCGGTAGACCCGGTGACAAGGGTAATATAGGATGCGCCGAGCGTCCTATGCTTACGTGCTTGTCGAGGCTGACAGGATCGACGATCATACCGCTACTGTCAGAGTCCCGATCACTGTCGGCGCATCCGTCGCACGAGGCGTTCGAGCCAATCATCGAATTTACGTCCATTTTCATTGGCGTTATATCGAACATTTATCGAGTTTCCGTAACTCGATTCTATATACTTATCACAATCACCCAATTCACCTGATTATTAACTACTAATAACGGGACATGAGCTTGCGATCGCATCAAATGCCACCGTTTACCGTTTTATCAACAAGACACCTAAGAAACAATTCCCGACTTATCGAGTCACTGAAGATTCGACACTTTGCTCGATTCGCACAAACGAGATAGAACGACCTTAGTTTCGACCTTGGACATTGCCATTGTTCTTGTTAATGATCCCGTTTCACGCTAAACCCGATCACATATATTAACCACTGGTGTCTATTAATTTTTACTAGTATCGAGCAGTTCAAACTGCGACTCTCCTTGGCCTCGTATACTGTCGCGATTGCTCTTAATGCAAACTGATTTCGTGTCAGACGCCAAAGTTATCTTCCTAGCGAACGCTATCTCGTTTTACGCTAATAGTTTTGTATCCTCAAGCGAGTTTGTTTGTTTGTTGTCAAGAGATAACGATTGCAACCGAGAGAATATTCTTCCTTTACGCATCATTCTCTCTCTCTCTTTCTCCCTAGCTCCTTCACTTCCGTTCCTATTTCATGTTGTACATTTTCTTTCTCTCCTTCTTCCTCTCTTTCTCCTTGGCTTCCTCGTGCGTTGATCTGCCACTCAATGACAGAATGGCGTTCATCCGACGCCTTGAAATAATTCTGGATCAGTACACAATTACCGTGTCGTTAATAATCACCTGGCACTTGTTTGCGAATCTCTTCTCGTACGTTCGAGCTTCTCTCGCCGCCTTACGGCCAATCGGGAAACTCCAGCTAATGACGGAGATTCATCAGCATTGAGAGCTGGTGCAAACCCGTCCCAACGGTATCGCTCTCATCACGCGACTTCTTCTTGAAAAATTACTTAATACACTACTTTGAACACAACCTACTTCAACACAACCGTGACGCCTCTGTTTGCCCTTCACACACGTGCAAGCCGGTGTTTACCCGAGCAATTGCATCTCCATCCTCGGATAGTCTCTTCATGATGGACTGGTCAAGTTTAACGCGACTTTGCTCGTAGTTACATCTCGAAAGTTATCCTTATTTCCGAGCCATTACGACATCGGAAAGCGTGAAAAACTATTTCCTTTTTAATCGAATATAATTCGAGAATTTATAACACAGAGATAACTACATTTGAGGCTTGTAATCCTAGCGAATTTTCACTAATGTTTGTACCTTATGTTCATTTAACATTGTTGTTCTTTCACGAAATCACCGATTAAACCTTTGCCACTGAAAGCCCGAGCCTCGATTCAACGCTTGTTTATTAAATTTTTGTTATTCTCACATGTTCGTAGTTTTAGAATCCAATGGATATACAGAAGAAAAGAGGTTACGAGTCAACCCCTTTTGTAAATTTTTATTATTTATTTGGTCACTGTATAATATTAATCTGTTTTTTTTTTAACCATTAAATAGTTTTCTTTTTTGATACGTAAAAACAATAATTGAACAGCTCCAGCACCACAGATTAATTCGTGACGATATAAATCTCGTGTATAAACTCGCGTGACTTGATATACTCGTAAAAAGTATCAAGTGCTGAGAGCGGCGTTGATGCAGCGTGGCGCGAGAGATGGACTGCCATACGGGGTCCTCGCGAATTGATTTGGAAGGCTCCTTCGTTGAGGGGGCGGATTCAAAGGGCGGGGATTCCCCCCTCCAGTTGAGCCACTGTCTGCTCGTTTGACAACCCTCGCTCCCGGAAGAGGGCTTTACTGTGGCGCCAGTGTAGTCAAGACCGAGTACATTCGGGGTCATCTAAAGGGCATTCCTATGTTTCTCCCGTAAACAAACGTTTTTCGGAGAAACAAAGCTTCGGGTAAATCCCGTTCCAACTAGTGCTAGTTGTAAATAGTGGATTTAAACATTTTACTTATCTCGTCTTTTTGCAGATTATTAAAAAAAAATATCTTAGTAATTCTCATAAATTATAAGTTACGAATAATGTTATTCTCGAAACACTAAAAGAATTATATAAAAAGGAGTTTCTAAATTAACCCGTCAGCGGTCGCGCTATGAGACTTCCTCACACTTCTATTAAAACGATGATTACTCGAAAATTTCAAATAACATAAGCATTTAAAATTTTTTCTCACTGCTTTAAACTGATTTTTCTGTACGATGAAAAAGTTAGAAAATGTTTAAAAACATTTATTTTTTAGTTTTTTATTTTATTTTATTTTAATTTAGTATAAATTATGATTGTTCTTAATGCTTTCAAGAAATAAAAATGTTTGAAAGTCATTCCGAAATAATTCGTAATGTCTTATTTTTGAAATTAAATAATCGAAACGATACATGCGAGAAAATGTCTCATCACGCGGCCAACGTTTACGATGTAAGTAGAGCGACCAACGACGGGTAAAAAAAAGACAGTGGTTTAGTGACTTTATATAGATTTTAAATTCTCGTAAATGTGGAGGATGTACGTTCCAACTAAAAGGCTTGTTTTTACTTTTTTATTCCCTTGTATTTTCTCCGACGAAAGAAACAGTGCGCTTTGATTGCGCTGGCAAGATTATTGTACTAATTTTTGTGAATTAATGCGATACTTCCATACGAGCCTGATTACCCCGCCCTACAATGAAAACGAGAGAACACGAAGGACACGACAAGCATCCTTCTCGTTCGCCAAAAGAGGAGGAGACGAGCTTGGCTGCACGCCCGACCGTAGCGCCACTGTGTTGGTTCTATCTATATGGGTTAGCCGAGTTCGTAAAATAGCGAGATAGATAAGGGGAGGGGGGGGGGGCCTAAACGCCGGAGGGTGAAATTGTAACACTCGAGGAGAACGAACGACCAGAGACGCGCGGCTTTGCTTTGTGCCAGAGTCTCGAGAATCTCACGAGAGTTTGCCTCGACGAGCGAATACCGTCACCCCGTAAGGAGATTCTTCCCTTTCCTCTGTTCACTTCCTCGAACCAAACCGCTTCTCTCATTAATGGACGCGTACTACATTTGCACTAAAGCCGAATATTTATTATGAAGAATTTTGTAAAATAAATGAACAATAGCGTGTTTCCCATTTTATTTATGATATTCAAATATGAAGTTCATCACTCGCAGCGGCAATTTTTTTTAACGGGTATTACAAGCTCGCTTGGGAATGGCATTAGAATGAAAATTTGCTTAACTGCAAAATGAATTTGCGAAAAACAAAGTAATGACGAATCAATGATCAACATGTGGAATATTCATTACGATTCATAAATAATTTTTTTTTTCAATTATTATTTCTAATTTAAAAAAAACTGGTTTTGTCTATTTAGCACTACGATTTTTGTAACCCCGAGATTAATGTGTTAGAGATAAGTCTGCGCATTAGAGAACGAAATGAAACGTCGCGTTGGAGGAGGTTCGCGATCGTGCCAAAGGACACGAATGTCGAAAGGTCAAAAGGTCTTAATTTGTCGAGACTCAAGCTCTTGGTCGAGATGGACAATCGAAACTAGTGACACAGCCAAGCCAGTGGTCGACGCTTCGCAGATTTTCATCAATGCTCTTTCTCTCTCGCCCTCTCTTCTGTATCCGTCTTTCGGTCTGCGAAGGGGAGCCAAGCATTCTCGTAAACGTAGCCCATTTTCACGCCAATTTAATCACGAGATACGAATGATTCAGCCACGGTGCAATTACCTACTCGACTCTGCGGGGTCCACGGTAGAAACTAACAATGCCAATGACGTATACACACTTCACATACAGAAACCGTACACTATTATTCGATGTATACAAAAAGAAATTATATCGAAAAAAATCTTTTCTCTTTTTAAATGCTCTTCTGTGTTTTATTTTTTCATCCGTACATGGTATTCTAGGCCAAGTTAAGCGAGCGCGCCCAGCAAAAAAAAAATCTAGTTGACTGAATTCTCGTTGGTTGATTTAAATGATTTTTTTTTAACTATCGATTCATTAAATATTTATTCGAAACGAATATTGTTTTGCTTTGAAACGACAATGAATTTCAATATAGAAAGTATGTATTTATAGTTCGAAATTTCGTGTTTTAATTATTTTTTTTTATGTTGATCCAGAATGCACACCTTCAAAAGCGTGCGCTCTGCACGCAAACAAATTTTAAAGAAAGCATATCTCGTGTTTTAATTATATTTTTTATGTTGATCCAGAACGGCACACCTTCAAAAGCGATCATTAAAGGCACACCGGGTATTATCTACCCCAGCGTCTTTAAGACGTCGCCATTTCGGCTGTAATTAAAATTTTTTAATAAATCAAAAATTGAATTATTTGTTGTACTGTTACAAACACCATCGAATTCGAAAAAATTGGTTTTTGACATTTGGAAAAAAAATAAATAGTGTTTTTCTAAACCACTTCTAAAAAATGCACGTCTTTCATTAAAAATGTATAACTCCTTAAGTTTTTGATATTTTTTAAAAAATCTTTCAGCATTTTGAAGAAAAAGGTTGGCATTATAAAAAAAAAATGTCATTAATGTTCGTTTCAAAAAGTATAATTATTTGTGTCGGTGAAAAAGTGGCTTTTTTAATCGGTAAAATGGAAGCTTTTTATTAAAAATTCATATCTTATTTAATTTTCAATATTTTTTAAGGTTTCTCACAGCATTCAAAGAAGTAAAGATAACGTTATTAAAAAAAAAAAGTTTATTTATCATTATTGATACATGATTATCTGGAATAATGAGAGAGGGCTGATTTAATTAATAAAACTGCTTTCACAGATGCAAAAATAACAAAACTATTCATTTTTCGTATGTTTTTTAAATTATGTTTATCCGCAGCGGCACGATACGCATGTGAGAAACGTCTCGACGTTCTGCGCCACCCATTGGCTGGAGCAAGAAGCCAACGTCCGTATTCGAATAAAATAAAGTTAATATTTGATTCGAATAGTACATCATTCTAAGTAAATCATTAAATTTTGTGTTCATCCATGTTAGCATTTTTTAGAATTTGAATAAAAATAATCGAAATCACTTCACATTATGATATTGAGATTTTTTCAATACATAAAAATTGTTACGGATTATCGTTGTACCCCCAAAAATATCATAGACATTGTAAACGAAAAGTTCAACGATCGTAGTTCTAATAAAAAGAAAAAAAGAAAGAAACACGTCAAATTTTGTATTTTTTAAATTAAATTAAATTAAATGATGCAAAAACTACATGCAGGTTGCAAGAAATGCCATCATGGGAAACCAAATAATTGTAATGGTAGAAACGACATTAATTGGGGGTAAGTTAAGGAGCCCCCGACGCCAGCCGCTTCCGGACACGTTAACTTTTGGACAATTATCACCCACACATATATAGATGAGAACTTAGAATATCCAGGGGCATGCGACATCCGGAATTACCCAACTTTCTCCTATGGAGTTAATATCGACTAAAAAAGACCCTAAGTTTGAGTCTAATAACTTTCATTTGAGTCGCATCATTAAACAGAGCCCAATGAGCCTTTAAGTAAAGTCGTTTAAAAATGCCTCGGCGTATATCGCGCCAAACGAGACATTTTAAATGATATTTTCGTGGCTGTAAACAGCTAGGGAAAAAAACACTAGGATTTCGTACACATACTATATATATACGGTGAAATTGATTCTAATTTTGGACGAGTTGGGAAGAGCAGGAATGAGGGGAGCGGGGGAAGGGGGTTAGAGGTATTCCTGCTATTGGGAATTGCCTCGTAGGTTCGCAGAAACGTAGCTTCCGTACGCATGACAATTTAACGTACCTGCGAGGCAGCTCAAACAGATTCGGTATTACGTGGCTGCAAAGCATACACGAGATATATAGGAGGATGCTGCTTTGCCTGCGGGAGAATAACGTGGCTCCCTCTATCTCCTGTATACTGCGGGAACGTTGTGCGACAGTCGTGTATTTCGAGTTCTCTGTTATGTAGATAAAGGATAAAGCGACATTTGAAGCGCGACAGAGAGAATCAAGGCAATAGGGGGTTCCCACAAACGGACGAAAGCTTTGTGACGCAGAGTAGCGTGTGGGTGTACAATAATTATAGGCCACAGTGGTTAGCAGGCCTGTACAGTAGGCCATCATCTTGGATTTCAAAATCCATGGATCCACCGGAAAACAATTGTTATGTAAATATTACCCTAAAATTCACTGCAAAAATTGACGTGTTTCATTTGAGCATGAAAACGAATGTGAAAATTTAACTTATTACTGTTATAAATTTTTCTTTTGGCTTGCGGCCTGTGAAAATTCAAGTGATGTATCATTTTAAGAATGAATGAGACTCTTTTAAAAATAACGGGATCATGCTCATATTTACACAGACGTTGCATCTTAGCATTCCAAATGCCTGTATAAAATTTGGGATTGATTGTCTGACGCGCTTTGATGTTATTAATTTTTCCATTTTTCATGTGTTCTTATGGATAAAAATTAATAACTGCAGCGGTCTCGAAGATTTTAGAGTTTTTAATCCTATAGACGCGGCAACATCGCACTGCGCGTTCTATATAGCATACACCTATATAGATATAGCATTTAGTAATGCGTATTTACAATAAATATCTTAAAAATTGTTTATAAGAATTTTACACGTGTGGAGGCTTCACCAACAATTACGTTTGAAAAGTTTTACAATTAGCCTTTGCAGCGGTATGTACTGTTCTTGGGCATTTAAAAACTTTAATGAAAATTCCTTACTATTCTAACCTCACTTTTGAACCGACAGCGCGAATAGTAAACAAGGGCTATTGGAAGCAGCAGGCCAGCAGAAATTATCCTTTGGCGCTGCTAGTGCTCAGTGTAGCCGTCGTACAAAAAAATAATGTCAGTACAGTGCGGTATTACCGTATCGTATCGTCAAAGAACTCTTGACTATGTGCAACTGTCCTCGTGGCGCCGCCAGGTGGCCATATTTGAAAACGGCTGCTAGTGCCTAACGGTGTAAATAATATATTATAACCCAGTGAATTATTGGTAAATGATTGAACCCTTTTCATATATGCAAGGTAAGTTCCCATTATTTTTTAATGTCAATATTAATCAGGCGTTACATAATTTGGATTGTCGCAAATTTAAATTGTAACATGACGTGACAGACTAAACTTCCTTTTTCCTCATAAATCAAATTTTGTGTACGAAACACTTGTTTCCAGCCCACTTTTCCGACATTTGGATACGTTCGACTTGCACGCGTTCAGCGCTGTAAGCGCTCAAAGTGCGTTCGACTTGGCACCGTAAACGCTACGAGCGTAGAGACGGTTACGTTTACCGCCATGTTCGCCCAAGTCGAACGCGCACAAACGCTTTCAACGCTTCAAACGCTTTGAACGCTGTGAGCGTGCAAGTCGAACGTACCCATTGCTGATGTTCCGATTTGACGCGCTTTTTGGTTATGGCATGTACTAGTTGCGCTACAATTGCGATCGCTCGCCTGTATGCCAGAATTTTTCCATAAACAAAATACTCGAATAAAAATGTTCACAATTGGTGAACTTCGTTGATCCCACTAATAATATTTTTCATCACGATTACACGTAATATTTACAAAAATGGGGACAGGGACCGTTTTTAAATATATGAGACAGGGCTACAGCCGTTTTCTCATTTCGCCACCGCGAGCGTTACAGTCGAAAAATGTTTGGCTGCGCCCACACGAACATAACCCATAACGAGAATTTTTACTGTGATGTGTAGTAAAAATTGTCATGTTCAACGAAAAACAAAATACGTATTGAAATTTTTAGTGAAGGTATTGAATTCCTCGGAATGTTTTATATGAATATACAATAACAATGTACCACGGTGAAATGTTACTTAACATAAAATTTTCAATTTGTAAGTCAGAAAAAGTTCTTGTATAGAACAGGCCGTTTTGATTTAACTGAAAAAAAAATAAATCCATTCAAATAATAAAAGAACTTAGTGTTGCTCCTTCGTTTTTCTGATTTTCACAGTATTTTTGAAAATATCTTTTTTCAGAGCGCGAATAACAGATTTTAGAACCGGTTCGGTGGCTTATCACTCTGCCTTTATCGTCACTGCACAGTGGTTGATTGACACGATCGTGAAATTTCTGTGTATTACTGCATTCAGCAACACAAGAAAGAGAGAGAGAGAGATAAAGGGAGAGTTTGCATGCGTGTGTGTGCGTGCGTGAGATCAACAGTAGAGCAGAGCGAGAGTGTGCGAGAGTGAGAGAAATGGCGTGAACGCACAGCAACAAGAAAAGAAGAGAGCTTGAGCATGGGAGGGTATAGAGAGGGACAAAGAGAGAGAGAGAGAGAGAGAGAGACAGGGAGAGAGAGAGAGAGAGAGATGCTGCGCGCGCCAGAGATCAGGTCATATACACATGTTTGCAATAGTGGGGTAGTGGTAGATAGGTGCTCGAGAAATATATACATATGGATGTGAGGAAGAGAAGGAGGGAGAGAGAGAGAGAAAATGCACATAGCAGTGTGCTGGTTCGAATCGGTTCACGGACTCGTCATTCGCGAGGAGAGCGAATATTATGTTTACCCGTACACATGGCTTTGCGATGCAAATAATCCGGTATTATTGCACTTACTCGGCGATCTCACTCTCCTTCCGTTGCTGTGAATCTCTTTCGAATCTATCCTGCCACCTGGAATGCTTGCGTGAATCTCGTCACCCAGCCAAGTAAAAATGCTTTCGTGAACTTTAACCCTTTGGACTCATGTTTCTTTTTCTGTTCTCGCTCTTTTTTCATTACTTTTTTATCTTTATAAGATGATTTTTTGGGAAATTTCTTTAATGATTTTGATAACTTATCTACCGGAGCGATCCGCTTACTTGAGCTTATATATTACGTGTTTACGCAACATGGCCTCGACTTTTTAATTGTACCGTGTTTGATCGGAGACTTTAGTTTTCATTGCTTTATTACATACAGTAATAACAGCTATTTTCATTGTAAAGAAGCTGTACAGCCTCTTCTTTCCTTCTTATCTTTCATGTCCCCAACTAGTACATGCTTTTAACGTTGCTTTATTCTCGATGAAGGTCGACAATGTTTTTTGCTCAGAATAATTCAGTGGCTGCATGTCTCTTCTCATCAATACCAATAAAACTGTTCTTTCCATTATTTTTCAGTTCAAAGTTGTGGTTGGTCCATAAAACCACATTGAGAAAAAAAATTTGTTCATCGAACAAAATCTCATTTAGTTGGACGAGAAAATTATAATATATTTGCCGGTGTATATTTTTATAATAAAATTGAGAACTCAATATTTATGGAAGATTCTTTATTGATTAACTTTTCTTTTGTGTAATGATGTACTATGACTACCGCGGACAATGTACGATCAAGTCAGTGAGTGCAAACAGCGTTGGATATTTAAAACTATAGATATTACAAT
The DNA here is from genome assembly GCA_963989365.1 of Rhimphoctona megacephalus. Taxonomy (NCBI): domain Eukaryota; kingdom Metazoa; phylum Arthropoda; class Insecta; order Hymenoptera; family Ichneumonidae; genus Rhimphoctona; species Rhimphoctona megacephalus. The sequence continues at coordinate 24,814,719 of OZ022416.1, read as the reverse complement.
CCTCCCTACCAAGAATAGACCCACACAATTTTAACATAAATGAATGATTATAATTATTTTTACGATTTTACAATTCTCGTCGAACGTCATAGAGTTAGCGTAACCGGAGTGTTCTTATCAGCCGACTCCGAAGGAGTGGTTTCTATTGACGTTTTTGACGATCTTGTATTTTCGGAGCTTCTATTTTTATTGTTAATTTCTTTTCTTCCCGTGGTCTCTAATGATGATTGTAAGACTTGAGTACACTGCCCGAGTTGGTCACTATGACGTTTCCAAGTGCGATTATCTTCAGTACGAACCCGATAAGTAACCGGGCTCAATTGTTCTAAAATTTGGGCTTTTCTCCACTCTCCATTAATAAAATCTTTAGCCATTACGTATTCATTTTATTCGAACGTCACTTTTCTATTACCGCTGAAATAACGTCTCTGATTCGCTTGTTTCCGCTCAACTTGTTTTTTAAGCGATGGTTTGACGAGATCTAAATGAGTACGCATGGGTCTACCCATTTGTAATTCAGCAGGGGTAACACCTGTGGTGCAGTGCGGTGTTGCTCGGTAGTGTAATAGATATCTGTATAATGCCTCACGCCTTGAATGTCCTGATTCTAACAACAACTTGTATTTGTTTTTAAAAATTCGTACCGCATTTTCTGCTGCTCCGTTGGATGCCGGATGGTAAGGGGCTGTTTTAATGTGAATAATGCCATTCTGACTGAGAAATTCTTCGATTGTATGAGAACAGAAAGAAGGGCCATTATCGGTAACGAGTTTTAAAGGAAGTTCCCACGTGCATATATATTTCTTAAAAATCCAAATCGTACTCTCGGACGTGATATCGTTCATTTCAGTCACATCAATCGATTTAGAATAAGCATCCATTATGATTAAAAACATCTTTTTTTCTACTGGACCGAGGAAATCGGCGTGTAGCCTATAATTCGGGCCTTTCGGCCATTTCCGAACGTTTAGCTTTGTTTTAGGGGGATTATCTGCTATTCGAAGGCAGACTTCGCAAAACTTACTAACTCCTTCAATTTCCGAGTCGATACCAGGCCACCAGATGTACGACCGGGCTATGGCTTTCATTCGAACTGTTCCCATATGAATCGAATGCAATTCCTCTAGTAGTATTTTACGCAAAGATTGTGGAATTACTACTCTATGCCCCCACATCAGGCATCCATCGCTATTACCGCTATTTCTCGCTCTCTATTCTTGTAAGATGACAGTTCTGTATCTACTGAGTGTAGCCACCCTTTTTGCGTATATTCTATTGCCTTTTTGATAATCGGGTCTCTTGCCGATTCTTCTTTGATTTTAATATCACTTAAAAACTTGATGTCCTCATTAATTATATTTAAAAAAGTAAAATATTTTCTTAGTTCTTGGGATGATTTTGGTAATGGACAGCGAGAAAGAGCATCGGCGCTACCATTCGATGCTCCGCAGATATATTTTATTGTAAATTCATATCCTGATAAAAAAACCGCCCACCGTTGAATTCGGCTAGTGGTCATTTGTGGTAATCCTTTTTTGTTACCAAATATATATATTAATGGTTTGTGGTCAGTCTCCAGAATAAATTCACGACCGAAAATAAATTGGTGAAACGTCTTAACTCCAAAAACAAGAGCTAATGATTCCACCGGTTTTTCTTGATCATTACTAAGAATATGTGATAACACGGCCCCCACTCCCACCGGTGAAGCATCACACGTGACTTTAAGGGCTCTGTCTACTTTAAAACTTTCAAAAAATCGAATTTTTTTTGCATTTTTCGAAAGTTTATATATTTAAAAATATTCTCTAAAAATTTCAGAAAGATCAGAGCACTCTAAAGGTATTTTTCCATACGTCGAACGCTACCTAAGCGCGCTTGTTCACCTCAACCGCTGCGTATACCGTATTGCCCGGCCGGAGCGGAGAGCTGGTGTAAATACCGCAAGGCCGAAGCCACCAATACTTTACATAATTTCAAACATCCTCCTGCTCTTTCTAAAGATGTTCAAGACGTTTTAAAACCCATCTACGAGGACTTGACGAGAGACGAATTGCTCCAAAGATGTCTTGGCGGCAACACCCAAAATAATAATGAGAATTACAATAACTGCGTCTGGAATATTGCGCCAAAACACACTTACAATGGCAAAGTCATTGTTGAAATTGCATGTTATATTGCAGCCTGCATTTTCAATGAAGGGTACCAACCAGTATTAAAAATAATGAGTGTGATGGGCATCAAAATCGGTGAATGCGCGAATTGTTTCGCCAGTGCGCGCGATATCCAGCGCATCAACTTTGCGAACAAATACTCATTGGAGGCTTCTAAGGAGAGCAGAATAAAGCGGAAAAAGAGTAAATCGCAAGAAATTGAGTTACAGGAAGAGACAGAAGGAATTATGTATGGTCCAGGCATTGCTGATTAAGTGTAAGTCAAATTTTTTTACGATTTTTTTATAAATTAAAACTTTAAACGCGTTTTTCTCGAAACAACGTTTTCGAACCGCTTGTTGAAAAAATCTCAGAAACTACTGAACTGATCCTTATGAAATTTTAACCACATATTTTGTACACTTATCGCTATATCCCGTACCAGAATTATTGCAAAATTTTAATTTTTACTATTTTTTTTAGCAAAAAACATGCAGAAAAACTTTTTTTATTTTTTTTTGTCCGCCATTTTGTTATTTTTGCATATAAATTAATATTAGAGGTACAGGTTATAGCCACTGTCATACTAAACCTAAAACCATTCAATTATTTTGTTTCAGATGGGCCGTTCAGATTTTTTCAACAGCGCACACCTATCTACTTTTTGAGAACTCCTGTTTACCTGGCATTTTCACACTAAAAAAGTGGTTAAAATCAATAAAAAATTTTTTTTTGTAACTTACGAATGTTTTTGTTAAGCCTAACAAGTTTTATATCAATAAACATAACAGTATTCTTAAAAAAAATTAATAAAAATAGCGTTTTTTTCATGCATCCAAACTAGACAGAGCCCTTAATTGGAAGTTCAAATCATAATGCATGAGAATTTCGTGACACCAGTTTATTTTTTGCTCGTTAAAAAGCCTCATCTCTCTCTCGTGTCCATTGCCACTTTGTATTTTCCCTAAGAAGTTCATATAGGGGCCTCATTATTGTCGCGTACTCTTTTATGAATTTCGCATAATAATTAATAAGACCCAGAAACGCTCGTAATTCTTTAATATCCCGGAGTATTGGCACATCAAGTACTGCTTGAACTTTTTCTCTTGACACTTTTAATCCGTTTTCATTTAGAACAAAACCCAAAAAACTGATCTCTTTAGTGAGAAATACACATTTTTCTTTGCCAACTGTCAGTCCACTCTCTTTCAATCGATTGAGTACTAATTTTAGTCTTTGATTATGCTCGTCGTAATTCGTACCGGACACGAAAATGTCGTCAAAAAAACATACTACTCCCTCGATACCCTGTAGTACCACTTCCATTTCTCGTTGGAATAAACCGGGTGCTGATGAAACTCCAAAATAGTCGTTTATAAGTGAATAATCCTTTATGAGTTGTAGTTGTCACTAATGACTGTGACATTTCATGTAACTCTACTTGAAGATATGTATTTGAGAGATCGAGTTTCGTAAACACCCGTCCCCCGTTGAGTGTGGCTAACAAATCTTGTACTCTCGGTATTGGGTATCGATCGGTTTTCAAATATTGATTTAGGGTGATTTTATAATCTTCACAAATTCTGATTTGTCCATTGCTTTTTAATACCGGAACAATTGGTGTAGCCCATTCACCAGATTCAATTAGTACCAAAATACCTTTAAATGTTATCCCTCAAATTCACATTCTACTTTTGAACGTAAGGTGTACGGTAATGGTCTTGGTTTGCAAAATCGTGGAATCGCATTATCCTTTAAATGTAACTTGACTTTGTATATTTCCTTAGTTTATCTGAAAAAACTGATCGATACTCATTAACAAAATCGCAAGATGCTTCTGATGAAATACTACCCATATTCTGTGAACTTACTTTATTAACGAACTCATTGACCGGAATTTTAAGAGGGACGATCCACTCTCTACCCACAATAGGTAATCCTTGTCCAGGTAAAACGAAAAGTTCGAGTTTGAGTGTCATTTTTTTAAATGTTACTTCTACGTCGATAACCCCTTTTGGTAATATCGCGTGTCCTGGATGAGATTTGAATTTTCTTGGTGTACTTCGTAAAATTAATTTCTTCAATTCTTCTGTGTTCTTGTATATATTTTCTGATATTGCTGCGATTGGAGATCCTGTATCGATTTCGAAACACATTGAAACATTTTCAACTGATAAATTGATCAATAATGGTACGATGTAGTGCAAACTCTCTTCGTCCCCATGACTTGACTCGTTTGACTTTCTTAATGTAAATAAATTATCAAATTCTGGTTCAAGTTCATCAATGTCATCGATGTAATTATGTTTTTCGTTCTTTTTATTTCCGGTACTTGATTTGATATTGCGTTGCTCCGGAAATCTTTTATTGCCGTTACGATCGGTCAATTTATTTTTACATACTGTTGCTAAATGCCCTTCTTTGTGACATATATTGCATTTATACTACTTGAATCTGCATTCTGATGATTTGTGGTTAGTTTTTCCATATCAATAACATACAACTCTTGTTGAATACTTAACTGTAGAATTTCTTTGACGCTGCCACTTGTTTTCTACGTAATTGATCGATGATGATTGATCCATTTCTGCGACATCTTTTGTTGCCGCCTCTAATGCCGTTGCTAATTCAATAGCTCTTGCGAAACTCAAAGTTGATTCCCCAAGTAGTCTTTTTTTTATTGTGCCGCTATTTATATTGTGCCGCTATATTTTGACTCTCTTATTGTCGACATTCTTTAAATCTGTAACGCTCGGTAATGATTCTCGGTTTAGGTTGAAGATGGTCTTTCAATATTGATTTTAACTCTTGGTAATTTTTCTCGCTGGGTATTATTGGTGTACAAAGACTGCGTAACAAAGTGTAACTGTCGGGGGTGGGGGTAAAATTTTCGAATGACGAAATTTCGAACAGCTAAAATAGCGAATTTTAACATACAGTTATCGATATATATATATATAATTGTGTGTTAAAATTCGCTATTTTAGCTGTTCGAAATTTCGTCATTCGAAAATTTTACCCCCACCCACTGTCGGTGCCCATAAGTATGAGAAAAAGTGGAACAACCTTTTCAGTGGTGATATTATTAGCAAGTGCATATTGCTCAAATCTTTCACACCACATCGACCAATCTTCTGTTATTTTGAATTCTTGTACATTCCCGAAATTTGTTGTGTGTGTTTGGGATATCTGTAATGGTGTTTGTTGATCTTGATTAATATGAGCTCCCAGTTCTTGGTTTTGTTGTATTAATTGGGTACAAATCATGCGTTGTTCCTCTATTTGTTGTTTTAGTTGTTGCGATGTAGCTATGTCGTTCTAGCGTTCTTTGGCTATCTGTTGACGTTGCTGTATTAATTGTGTTTTTAATTCTTCTAAATGGGCTCGTTCAGTTGCTAATTGTTCTTTTTCCGACATCATGATCCACAATGAAAAAATTATATATTTTTTTTCTTTATAATTTTTATTTATCCCATCCTCGTCGCCACTATAATATATTTTCCGGTGTATATTTTTATAATAAAATTGAGAACTCAATATTCATGAAAGATTCTTTATTGATTAACTTTTCTTTTGTTTAATGATGTACTATGACTACCGCGGACAATGTACGACCACGTCAGTGAGTGCAAGCAGTTAGCGTTGGATATTTAAAACTATAGATATTACAAAAATGATGAATCCAACGATTTTTTTTTTGATGAATGGCAAACGATTTAGTTTATTCAACAACAAAAAATAGTTGGATCCAACATTTTCTTGTCCTACTAATGGGAATTTGTTTCAATGAACAAATTTTTTTTTCTCAGTGCCCAATAAAACATGGCCGATTGTCTCTGACTAACACGTCAATTATATCCATGTTTCTAATGATCGTTTTAGTTTAGAATTCTTCTAAATTTAAGGAAAGTCTTCGTACCACATCAACCTGGTTAAAATTACTCTTCCCGTAGTTTTTTCTTTACTTCCGGTTTGAAATCCGTAATCGACATAAGCAACGCCACGGCCCTAGAAAATTTGCTTCGAAAAAATAACGATTATTCTATTTTCACATACGGAAAGCCCATTTAAGTTAAATTAACAAGATTAAATTAGGGGATTGCGCATTTTTGCTTAATTTAATTTTTTATAAATTAGTATGAGATTGTAATTTCTTTTATGCATTCGTCCCAGAATAAAGTAAATTTTGCTAGTTGTGTATTTTCCCTACTTATCGTCATATATTCCACTAGGCACACATTGCGAGTCATGGAACACCCGTTGCTACATATATATACATATTAGCTGTTCCCCGGGCTTCGCCTGCGGCAAGAAAAATCGTTGTTAATGCACGTATGATATTAATAAATATTATGTACTAATCTAACAAAATTTATTAATTTCTGTACGAATAATATGAAACTTTTATTTTTAATGTAGCACAAATAATATTATGCTATTTTCTTCTTGTTTTCAACAGATTTACATATATATATAGAGAAGAAATGAGCCAATGAGCCAATGAACCAATTCATTCATGAATGAATGAGTCAATGAATGAATGAATGAATGAATGAATGAATGAATGAATGAATGAATGAATGAATGAATGAATGAGTGAATGGATGAATGAATGAATGAATGAATGAGTGAATGGATGGATGAATGAATGAATGAATGAATGAATGAATGAGGGAATGAATGAATGACTGCATGAATGAATGAATGAATGAATGAGAAATGAGTGAATGAATGAATGATATCGAGGTGATATGTAGCCTAAATAGTTATTTGCCTTTCTCTTTCCATTTTCCGGTTTTTTTTCTACTAAAATCCTCCAACAAAAGCTACTCAATAAAATATTGAAAATAATAAAATTTTCAAATTTTTTATCACTTCACTAAAATAGCTGTAAGTTTTTTCTGTCAAAAATTGGAACCCCAGTCACCGCTGATTCTCTTTGTTTTTGAATTATCTGTAAATTAATACTTCATTTTTCTGTATATTTATAGTTTTGAATTACTGCTGAATTTTTAAAGTTGAACATTGGATAAAAAATTTGAACGTTTTTTTTACATTTCCGTAAAAAAGAATTTATCGAAATGTTATAGAACCTATAACCTAGTGTGGATCATGAGCTTTCTTCCTGCGAAAGATTCATCGAAATCGGTTCAGTGATCCTCGATTTATAAGTGGCCAAACTTTTTTCATCAACATATTTATATATATAGAGATTAACCCAAATTACTCTGCAATGGCAATTCATCGGAATATCGAATAAAGCAAGTGGACCTCAAGAAAAGAAAGAACACGAGCTAAAAAATGTAAACGGTTCATACATATACACATTCGTGATGAATATCGGGCCCACAAAGTATATATATATATATATATAGATATATAGATATCGAAGCCAAGTTTATATCTACATTTTTCTTTTTACCGTACTTGCAAAAGAAACTTCGTGAAACGACAAAAGAAACAGCGTGCTAACGTTGAAACAAAGGAAGTACTCCGGAGGCTGGCGACTCTCATGGATGAACGTTACCAGTCGTTTTTATGCCTTTATTCATTCCCTCCAAACACTCTTGTTCCTTACTCTTTCTCGAGCTTTTATAGACAGTGAGGAAACAGGGGAAGGCGCATGCGCGTTCCTTATTTTTTTTCTTTTGCTGTTGAAAATACTGGAGTTCGCGACCGCAGCAATCCTGAGGACCATAGTATTACAGAGGAAATCGTGGTGTATGTGGAGATGACGAGAAGAGTAAGAAGGGAAGGAGAAGAAGAAAAGCGTCGCGGGAGTGACTTTGGTCGACTTTAGTAATCGCCGCACGCTTAATCCATATATATATATATATATATATATATATATATATATATATATATATATGTATGTACAAATGTATACAAGTTCAAAAATCCTGACTCTTGATGCATCGCATAAACGATGCTCTCGTGCTGAAAATTGTGGAAAGCCCACACGATCGCGAACTCTCTGCTGTAGAATCCCTCAATGTTCTGTCTCGAAGATTATAGCCGCCATCTTGAATGTTGGTAAATATTCCGGCAGGGAAAGAGAGAGCAGCTTGTAAAGCTTTGGAGAAGGGAGTTAACGGTTGTGGGGTGGGAGGAGAATGGTCATGAGAAGGGGAGGGTTGTGAAAGGAGAAGGCAATGGTGGCGAGAAGGGGAGATGCGACGTGTGGGAGCGGGCACGAAAGCCGAGGGTCGAGCATGAGACAAAGACTCGGAAGAGAGAGAGAGAGAAAAGAGAGTGTACGAGCTTCAGAGGATACAAACACTGACGCGGATGTGTACCAGCAGCGTCGGGGCTCGGGGACCAAAAGAGGAGGGAACCGAAGAGGGAAAGCCGAGGCAAAGAAGTGCCAAGTGGTGCTCGACGAAGCCCAAGGCGGTTATAGGCCGGCTACAAAGAATACTGTCGGCTTTGCACCTTTCCAAGATGTCGCGTGGCGCCCATTTAACTCTGCGTCTCTCTTTTTTTCTTCTTTTTCTTCTTTCCTCTTCGTTTCCTTCTTCTTCTCAAACTATACCCACTATATACAACATCATTGTATAATATATCTCTAAACTGCACTCTCTAACTCTTCCTTTTTGCCTCGTCCAATGCTTGTTCCCACCGCAACTCATATTCTCGAGTTTCTTTGCTGCCGTTCTTTTTCTCTCGTTTTACCAGACCAGCAGCTTCTAATTCTGCTCCCTCCTCCCTCTCACCCCGAACTCTTTTCTCTTATTATATTCGTTATCTCATATATACATTACTACCACCCGTTAAATATTCATAACTGCTTCATTATAATCTACTATTTTGTAGACGCTCTTCTTCTTTGAAGTTTGCATACCCATATTGCCATTTTTACACGCTTGATACCACCGCTGCACCCATGAGGCATGCTCGTTTTTGACTGGTAATGTTCTCTTCATTTATTATTATAGAATTTTAGATCGCAACGTATAATACCAAGTTTGAAATCGAATTCTTAGTTGATTAAAGTTCGATGAATGATTTTGTTCGATTTGTTTTTCATTAACCCCATACGTGGCCATTTTGTTTTGATGCGTTTGATGCACACGAAACTCCGGATATTCTTCAAAAGTTGTACTAAAATAAAAGAATAATGAATGATTTCTTTATCGATTATATTGATTTTTTTTTTTTTTGAAAACAATGTTATTAAAATAAAAATTTGTATCGATTACTTTTACGTCCATCTGCGAACCACTTGAACTGCTACGAACAAGTTGCTCGTTATTACCAAAGTTGTTGAGTATTAAAGCAGCAAAAGATTGCAGTTAATTATATAATATCAAATTTTGTTTACGAATTGGCTCCAGAATTCGTGCTCACCAGCATGGCAGCTTAAGGGGGTCACCCCATGTGACAGTTATTTTTTTTCGCTTTTTTTGGGATTTTTTTTTGATGAACCATTAAAACATACTATCTTTAAATTTTTACCGCACATTTATTAACATTTTTACAGTCCCTCAGAATTTTATCAAATAAAAATAACGAGCTGAATCAACTTTACACCGTTTGGAAGACACTCATGCGTTTGTTGGCGGCTGCCATGATTCCGGAGGTTTGGCTCATGTGAAATCAAAACATCGAATGGCATTTTAATTTGTAGGCTTGAGGCTATCGTCGGAACTAGAATAAAGTAAAAATATAGAATATTGAATATTTGCCACGGTTTTAAAAGTTAAGTTCCAAATTTCATCATTTTTTTACGACTTGTAAACCCGTGTCAAAAGTTCAATTTTCGATATTTTTACTTTACTCTACTTCCGGCAATAGCCTCAGGTCTACAAATTAAAATACCGTTTGATTTTTTTGATTTCAGATGAGCAAAAGCTCCGGAATCATGGCAGCCGTCAACCAACACACGAGTGTCTTCCGAACGGTGTAAAGTCGATTTAACTCGTTATCTTTGTTTGATAAAATTCTGAGGGACTCTAAAAATGTTAATAAATGCGTGGTAAAAATTCAAAGATAGTGTGTTTTAATGGTTCATAAAAAAAAACCCAAAAAAAGCGAAAAAAATAGCTGTCATATGGGATGACCCCCTCAAATAAGCAAACAATTCCAAAAAAAAAAAACATAATTGCGAATAAAGACCAAATGAAAGGATTTATATCAATTAAATTATATTTAGCAATAATTCGATTCATGACTGAAAATGATGATTAGTTATTTAATTAATTGAACGATCTTTTTTTCGTTGTTGTGAGTTAATTTAGTTTCATAAAATGAATGATTTGTTTTTACAAAATCAATGATGACTTCAATGACATCAGTGAAAAACCAGTAACCATAATGTTTTTAACTTGATTTACACAATTTACGAATTTACTTAAAAGATTTGCCAGACTTCTCATTTATATGTAAATTAAGGTATTCCTTTCGCGGAGGGCCGTATTTTTTGGGTGCATAAGCAGGGCCCTCCACATTTGTTCATAAATTAGGCTGCATTTTGTTTAAAAAAGTTACAACCAATTATTAGTCCGAACTGTAAACATAAATCGAAAATTTCAGCTTAATTGTGTAAATTATGAAACTTTTTGATATTTTTTGGAGAGCTACAAATGTCAATAACTGCACTGTCAAAGAGAGAAGCTGGACTTATTGTAATTGGTTAAAAAAATAGTGAAATATGAGTGAAAATACGTATAAAGTACGCAGTGACATTGGTAAAAATGTGAGCCAATTTGTAACGGGCAAAAACAAGAATAGCGTTAAAAATATTGTAAAAACTGCCGAAGATAACATAACCTCTTGAACGTCATGGCTACGAAAAATCGTCTGCTGATCACATTCTTTCAAGTTCTATCGTGAATATTTTCTTCAAACGTCCGGTGACTCTCTGTTTTTATCGTTGCTACGGAATCTTTAGAATTTAATTTACCGCAAGACAGTTTATATCAAACATCTATCATTATTTAATATATGAATTATTAAATAGAAATGTGAGCAACAGGTCATCTCCATAAAGTGTCGTGTAAATTAGACGATTTTCAAAGTTATAATTCTTTTCTAAAGGTTCGGTAACCTGGCTCGATATTTTTCCAGTGGACTGGGATGTGCTTTTACTTTTATGTACAAAAAAATCCGTGAATTGTCAAATATTCGAGTTCGTGAAAGGAATACCTTAATAACTCCCGTCTGTACTCAAATTTGTTCGCATGAAAATAATTTTTTTTTTTAATTATAAGAACAAAAATTATTCTGCTTCGAAATTGAACGGTAGTGTAAGTGCGAATAATAACATTCTAAACGACAACTCAACTGAATCTAAATTTGATAGTATCTCTGGATATTTACATACGCAAGAAATAACAAGTGTAGAAGGAAAAAAAGATCGAGGAACATTGACAATGGCAGGGCGCATGATCAAATCGAAGCTTTGCTATGGCTGGTTGACTCTGAGAATACAAAGCTCAAATACTCTGGTTTGCGTTTGGAGCGGAGTGTTAAAATCGATAACGTTCTCGACTTGATGGTACGAACGGTTTGTATCTAAAGTCTTCACTACCCCAGTTGATTTGATACTGCATACTATAACGTGATGTCTTGTTACGGTATTTCTGTCGAGGGCGAGAGATAATGCGCGTGTAATATCGTTGTACTTTATCTACGAGCTTTGCTCTCTTGCGTAATAAATTTAGCCGACTGAGTAATTATTTCACGAATTTTCGCAACTCTCGTCCTTAGATTTCAATGATTATATTCTTAAATCGAGGTCAAAAGGATGAAAAATCTCAATTCTGTTGACTAGTTATTAATCGGAAGAGAATTTTGAAGGATCTGAACGTCTGACCAATCTAATGGGATGTCATAGACACGATCCTCGACACTTCCGGAAAGCTAATGGCGTGGTCACGTGGTCACAGATAAGAGGCACCGACGGGGTTCTTTGCATCCGTGGTTGGTGCTTCATTTAGCTTACTTGTTTTCGCACATAAGATAGGTTTCTCTTTACAAAGTCATACGATGCATTTATTGCATATACAAATGCCTGGCTGCCTGGCCCATAATTTATATGCTTGGTGCATTAGTGGATATAGAACGTTGATGAAACGATTCATTGAAATTTCCACCTGAAAATAAGTCACTCCAATCTTTTATTTTTATCTTTTGAGAAAATGGAAGGATTTTTTTTACACTCATCCATGGTCAATGAACCGTCTATTGAGAAATAGTAATGCTGATAATTGAGTTCCAACTGCAAATAGAAAAACGGTCATTTTTGTAGAGGGTCCAAAACGTAGATTTTTTTTTGTATTTTTCATATTCTTTTGGGTAACTTATTTTGATGTGTTTTAATCCAAAAACACCGAAATCTTTGCTAATTTTTTCTGTATTTCAGCATTTGTGAGAAAACTCCGAAGAAAAGAACCATTTTTTCAAGCACGTTTCCAACATTATCTCAACGATCGGTTGTCAATTCGAATTGTTTGAAAAATTCTCTGCCAAGCTCATTCAGAATAGTTTCTAGTCTCTCAATATTTACATTTTTCATAAAATACCTCATTTATAAAAAACGATGGCAGTCTGGATGTCGAGAAAAGTGCTTCGACGCCACAAGCTGTGAATACCGAGTTATGATTTCAAATTCCAAAATTTCTTTCCGCACTTGAATAGTCGGTTAAGTGTTTTGAAACGTTTGCTGATGTAAATGACTTGTTTTAGTTACAGCATATTTCAAAAATATCGTTTCGTCCAAAAGTGCAACTTTAGCAACGATCATCTCAAAATTCTACTCTAGCATTAATTTTCCATTCGTCGTTTAAAAAAAGATTTAAAAAATCGTACTCTCTACAGATTTCTCACCTACTTCCAATACTTTAACAACTTTGTATACTTGCAAAATGAAAGACTTTATAAGTACGAAAAATATTTTCTAATCGACTTGTTACTGTTTTTGAATTACACCATAGTATTTCAAAATAAGGATCATGCGGAACGCAAATTAAGGCGAGCAACCACTTTAGGAGTCCGAAAATTAGATGATTTTTTGGATTTTTTTTTATTGTGAAAAAAAATGGGAATTTCCGCAACTCTGACAACAATTTATTCATATTTTCATACATCTCTGGTAATTTTTTCAAATTATTTTATGCATTAATTAAGATGTAATCCGCTGTATCCCTTGGCGGCGTGTCCTCATCGTCGTTGTCGATTTGCGGGAATTGTGCAGCTCGCAATTCGCATCTGAAATAGTCCAACAAATTTTTATATTTTCTTGAGATGTTTTTTAAGAGCATGAACCTAAATTTTGAAAAAAAAATCGAGAATTGAATGTTGGAACGTGTTTGAAAAAAAAATGATCGATTTTTAGCATTTTTTCCCCCGGCATTTAGCAATAATAAATATGTTTTAAACAATCTAATCTTTCCAACTTTAGGTTTATGTTTTAATAAATTATATTATGTAAACGTGTTCCAAATTTGAAGATGATCCATCAATTAGTTTTTGAGTTATCATTCCCGCAAATTGAAAAAACGTCGTTTCGAGAAAAACACGTTTAAAGTTTGAGCGCGCTTGGGAGTCGAGCGGAGAGTCTTTATCATTTATATACATACCGTTAGAAGGAATCCGAATATCATTTTGAAATTTTCAGGGTGTATTCTTAAGATATTTTGCTAACGATTTATGAAATAAAAAAAATGTTTTTCTGAAGCATCTAAAGTGGTTGCTCGCCTTAACAATGTTTCACTGACCCGACGAAACTGCACGATACATGGAACGTATCGACGTTGACATTATTGCAATTCGAAAAAAATTTCATCATTTATTGTCAAGGTATATTTTTTGCTGTTTGCGCAAAGTAAAGCTGGTGCGAAATATATACGTGTAGTGTTGAGGACATAGGAGTCATCGATATTAAAATATTCCGGTGAGCTTTCATGGCGGTTGGCCTCGTGTCTCAACGACAAACAGCGGGCGGGGAATCGGTACTGTATTAATAATTTCATTTCGTTGTGAGTAACACTCGAAGCGACAGTCGAGTGGAAAATGGAGATATAGGAGCACGGTATAACCTACGGTGCACTCGTTTAAAATTCAATGGGATGCAAATCCATTTGAGTGGAAGTGGCAGTGGCACCATCGCCAACCAGTAGCGCTGCGATCGCCACCACTGCGGCGACACACGCTTTATCTGTATGTCTATCCTGCTATCCTATGCATATCGTTTTTCCAATATATATATAGATATATATATAAATCCTGCGCTTCGTCGGCGCAGTACGCGGCCCTTCTCGTTTGTAAACACTTGACTCTCTTTTTACCAAGCTTATGGAATATTGATAAACCAGTGGCTTATACGAAACCTTACGTACATGTATATATGCACTTTACAACTCAGCAACTAATAGTTCAATCATTCATTCTAACTTTGCACCATCAGCGTCGTTTATTAATTATCTTATAGTTTCTTCCTTTCGATCTTTTATTATCTGCCTTAGCCATAAAGGGCATCCGGGAAATGTATTACAAGAAGTTTTCGTATTTACTCTTCAAACAGTAAGTTAGGTCTCGGAGACCCACATGAAAACATATTTTTCTTTCGAATGTCTATGTTGTTTTTGTTTTTATTTCAAACTCACAAGTTCAATGATAATTGTTTGTTATTCTTTCTTTCCATTGATTAGGATTGATCGTAACCGAGTTTTGGATGTATTTAGAAGAAGCATTTCGTTGTAAATTTTTTTATCTATCGACATTTTTAATTTGTTTTTGAGGAAAATATAATTAATAATGAAAATTTAATATGAGGATTCTGCTTATTGAACATAAGCTTTTGCTTTCATATTTAGAATAGTGGAAAACATTGTGGCAAAATTTTCAGATTTTTCGCAACTCCCATAATATCGAGATTTTCGTTGTACTCTAAAGAGTCTATTGTTTCGTGATGGATGAGTGCGGGTCTTAACACGATGGTGTTACGAGGTAAATCTTATTAGTACAGTTGCGCAAAAAAAAGAAAAAACTGATGCTCGGAGCAGCAGGGGTTCAAATACACCCCAGACGTACTCGAGTACTCAAGTTCTGTAGATGATCCACAGTCGGTTGATACATTCTGGGTTTGGGAAACATTCCGGTTTAGTCTGACAAGTGTGTGGGTCGCGGTTATACCGACGTCCTTCAAGCTATATACACTATTGCCACAGGAGCGCCCTCTTCCGGCTGTGGAAGGTTGTACACACGCACGTTTCTCTTTCCATCCGAAAGCCCAATGCATATGCGCAGCTGCCTCTTAAAAAATATGTACTCCCATTGAAAGTTCGAAACAACGGACCCGACAATCCAAATTATAAACACTGCGCGGTGGCCTTTCCAAGCAGTTCCATTTTCGTAAGTGCATCGTTCATTTATAAATTCTTTTCCTCTCTGTTTTTTCTCCTTCTCTTTCTCTCCCTAGCTCTTTTTCATCCTCCCCGTCTTTTTCTTTTTGTTCTCTTCCTCCCTTCGCTCAATCGTACACCGCTTTTTTTCCTCCAGAAGCAAAAGTACTCTCCGTGCATTCAAGTGGCCACTGGCACATGCGGGTTAGTTTGTCACTCGCACTCCCGTCCCTACACGCATTACAAATCCACCAAATCGCGCTCACGCAATATATTCCCATTTGTGGCCTCGCTTAACTCGAAGCCCCAATTTTTTCGGTTGTACATAAAAGCTGTTACTACTGTGACGTAATAAGTTACGCTTAACGGGTAAAACCACTGTAGAATTTCGGAAAATCGATTTTTTTATTTTATTGGCTTCAAATATACTTTGAACCCTTTTGAATATGAGGCAAAAAGGTTTATATCTGAAAAAAAAAAATTTCATTGAAATTTCGGGCTCTTCCCCGAGCACGTCGGTCATTTCAGTACCACGTTTCAAAACTTTAAACGCGTTTTTCTCGAAACACGATTTTTCAAAACGGCACGCAGCATAACTCCAACAATTTTCATTCTTTTCATTTGAATTTTGGACAATATCTTAAAAATAACATTTCGAAGTGAAATACGTACGGAATTTTCGATAAGTTCATTTAAACATTTTTTATCAACAAATAATTACCTCTTTATTCAAACACTCGCCAATAATACAAAAATGAATATTTTCAAAATCCCCTACGTACTTCACTAGCTATGAGTGTCTAGATTAAGTGTTTTTTTTTTTTTAATTCCAGATAAACAATTGCACCAGTTACACTGCGTGCCGCAGAGCGCCTCGAATTCAACAAGCCTCGCGGGAATGGCTCTGGTGTCGCCATTTTTAAATATTTTTCAATCATAATTTTTTGTTGTACAGTTAAATATATGCTTAATAACTCCCCCGAATATTATTATTCTATTACCTTTCCTTCCACGCGAAAAAAATTGTCGAAAAAAGGCATTTTTTCAGGCCGTTACAGTGGTTTTAGCCCTTAAGGGGATGGGTCAGTCACCTAACCTCACCTCGAATTTTCGAAGTTGAAATTCTTCGATACGGTTTGACCGATTACAAAAAAGCTCTATCAGTCCACGCAGGACGATGGCAAAAATGGGCTGACAGGGCCTTTTTGTAATCGGTCAAATCGTGTCCAAGAATTTCACTTTCGAAATTTGCAGCCATCTCTCTCGGACTCATGGCCGCTCAGTCGGTATGCCTCCTACCCTTAATAGAATCCGAAGGAACTTTTTACTTGTATACAAAAGTAAGCGTGAGGAGAGAGAGAGAGAGAGAGAGAGAGAGAGAGAGAGAGAGAGAGAGAGAGAGAGAGGGAGGGAATAAGCCGGAAGTGCAGGTGTAAGATCGCCATGACAATCATTTGTAATATTTTGTGTAATTTTTGTAGTTTTCTAACCTTTTTTGTTTGCTTTGTGTTGTTTTGTTTGTTTATTGGAATAAATTGAGGTAAAGAAAAAAAATGCAGTTGCAATAATGAAATGATTTATTATCTGGAGAATTAAAATAGTTTTCAAACTGCTGCGAAGTGATTAATTATTGAAATAGCAGGAAGAATATTACATTTTTATTTGTGCAATATTATGACCTAAAAAAAGATTTAGAGAAGAAATTTTACAGGAATATATACAGAGAAAAAAAAGGATGATTCGTTAGAATGAAAGGGCGCCCTAAATGCGCGTAATCCTGACTTTGCTTCTATAGCAAGAATAGAGGGGTGGGAATCCATTGTTTCCTTGTTTGCCAGGTGTTTCGAGTACCCGTACACGGACGGTCGACGAGTACTCGAGATTCATAGATTGAGCCGCGACAGCACACAGCTAGGCATTGTTGCCAAACGCGACGACAAGTCCCACCGAGAACCCACCCTCCAACAAAGGCGGCAATCTAATGCTCTTTTATTGTGCATTGTCCACAAGCCACGTCAAAGCTTGTCCTGCGAATTTCTTGCCAAAAAGATTCGCGAGATTCGAAATGAAAGCGAGAGAAAAAGAGAGAGGAAGGCTGTACGACATTTAAAAAAGCCCAAATAATTGAGCATTGAATAAAAGAAAAACGACTTAAAGTTTGAAAAACTAGTAGAAATTCGGATTTTTTTTTTTTTTTAATAAGCTATAGGAAAAAATGCAATGAATTTTTTTTCACTTCAAAGTACGTATATTTAGAAACTAACAAAAAAATTGTCAAAAAATATGGAGAGGAAAGAACAATATGGAAACCGGTAAAACAACATTTTTTGTTCCGAGGCATTTGGCGGTGGAAACTCTACAGTGAAAACTGGCATTTGAGACACAGAAACCAAAAGGATTATTCAAGTGAAAAGCAATCAGAGGTCGTTGACAATCGCCGTATTAAAAGAAAATATTTTATACAAAATGGCGACGATATAAAAATACAAGAACGTCAACGACCTATGATTACTTTTCATTTCAATAATCCGTTTTGGTTTTTCTTCTCAAATCAACCGTTTTCACTGGAGAGTGTCCATCACCGAACGCGTCGGAACAATAAATTTTCTTTTTTAGGCATCCATATTTTTTTTTCTTCTCCATATTTTTTGACAATTATTTTTTTGTAACCTTCTAAGTATATGTACTTTTAAGTGAAAACAAAATCATTGCATTTCCTTCGAAAGTTTGTTGAAACAAAAAATATTCCGAACTTCGGCTCGTTCTTCAAACTCATTACGTAGCCCCTAAAAAAACACTGAAAAGTATTTCAACTCTACCGCATTTACCGAGGGCAATGGGAAACTGTGGAAATCCTCCCTTTGCTAATATATTTATTTTTTACTTATACCTTTTTTTCTTATGTCAATACCATTGCATAAACCGAAGTGTAACTGGTTTTGAGATAAAAAAATCCGTCATCGTTATTCTGATTAATGCGCCCACCCATCTAGTGCCAATTGGACCTGCATTCATCTTTAGAGACATTTTCTTCACTACTGCATTCTAGAGCCTTAAAACCCAATGGAGAATTGAGCGATTCCACGAACAGGTAATAAGCTCGACTATCAGAACAAGCACCATTTGACGAAATATCCAGGAAAGTACAGCCCGGTTGAGTCAACCCATCATTGGGATAATAGTCTGAATGGCCCAGAGGTTCTGATAAACCCAGTTTATGTCCATTCGTGTGAATCAGTTGCACATTCTTTGCACTCTTTTTTGATAGTCGAGAATCGGAATTCTGGTCTTCGAACATTGGACGAGTTGGATCCAATCCTAAATTAGAAAAAACGATAAATTTGGATAAAAGTCAGGCGAGAACGTTATTCAATATTCAAGAATTTGTTCTGATCTTTTTTTTTATGCCAACATTTGAAATACAGAAAATATAAAATTAATTGATCGTTAAAAAAAAAGTAATTAATCAAAAAAAATGTGAAATATTTCACAATAATATATAAATTGTCTGAGAATGAAATTGATTGATTGCTTAAAAAATGTAATAAAACTCAAATTTTGAATATCCCAAAACAATTCGAAACTAATTATGAATGGCATGTTACGAAAAATTACCGAAAATTTGTTGGACCTGGGCATCGGTACTTCTACCAGCAACTCCCATCACATGAGCTCCGATCGAATGACCAACGAGCGTAGTTCAGATGGAGTTTTAAGTGAGCATTCATTTTTAAATAAGCGATTTCGTTCATGACAAATATCACGCTTTAGTCTCGCCTCTTATTGTTCAGAAAATTTCGAAATTATCACCGTTGTTAGGGCGAGACTTTAGATGCTTCGAAAAATCAATTTTTTTTTATTTCATAAATCGTTAGCAAAATATCTTAAGAATACATTCTGAAAATTTCAAAACGATTTTCAGATTCCTTCTAACGGTATGTATATAAATGATAAAGACTCTCCGCTCGACTCCCAAGCGCGCTCAAACTTTAAACGTGTTTTTCTCGAAACGATATTTTTTCAATTTGCGGGAATCATAACTGAAATACTAATTGATGAATCATCTTCAAATTTGGAACACGCTTACATAATATAATTGATTAAAACATGAACCTAAAGTGGGAAAGATTAGATTGTTTAAAACATATTTATTATTGCAAAATGCCGGGGAAAAAATGCTAAAAATCGATCATTTTTTTCAAACACGTTCCAACATTCAATTCTCGATTTTTTTTCAAAAATTAGGTTCATGTTCTTAAAAAACATCTCAAGAACGTATACAAATTTGTTGGACTATTTCAGATGCGAATTGCGAGCTGCACAATTCCCGCAAATCGACAACGACGATGAGGACACGCCGCCAAGGGACACAGTGGATTACACCTTAATTAATGCATGAAATAACTTGAAAAAATTACCAGAGATGTATGAAAATATGAATAAATTATTGTAAGAGTTGCGGAAATTTCCGTTTTTTTTTCACAATAAAAAAAAATCCAAAAAATCATCTAATTTTCGGTCTCCTAAAGTGGTTGCTCGCCTTAACTACGTCACATCCGAAGGAGTGCAAAAACATTGGGGACGATAATCGAAACACATAAAACAAGTTATCAATATGAACGTGACTTTTTTGGGTGTTACCTTGAACGGCCACCCACTTTCAACGGCAATTTTTCGAATATTAGGCACATGTAGATAAAGGTAGTTCTGTAGTTTTTTTTCGAATCTTAGGAATCACCTAAAATTTTAATATGGTGTAGACAACCTTCCTGAACAGATTCCCAAATTTTTTATTCGAATAATCACTTAGTTTGTCAGATAATTGCAATTAAAAATCGGGCTTTTTGTACGCGATGGCTACACCTAACACGAGACGGACAGAACTTTTCTCACGGTTTTCATTATAGACGCTAAACGGATCTTAGGATATTAGAATAAAAACACTCGCATATGCAACAGTATTGTGGGATTATTTTTTTTTAAATGGCAGTTTTTGACCACTTAGTTTCTGAGATATCGACTCACTAAAAATATTAATTTCGTTCGACACGAAACAAATTGGCAACAGAGTATAGCCGTGAAGCCCAGAAATTTGAATCGTATTTTTGCCGCAGTCTTAGTATTGCGAGAAGTTGAAATAAATTAATTTTCACAATGAATTATGTCGATTTGATTCATTCATTTATTCGCTCTTTGCATTAAATGCAAAAGCAAGTTAGAAATAGTGTGACAGTTTGACAGCACCATATAGGGATTGGGTTTCATGTATGCTGCAGTCAAAACTTTGACCTCATACGTGTACCTACAGTACTACCTTAAAAAAAATCGTGATAAAAGTGAGAGCAACGACGTCGGTCACACTTTCCATTTCGTTTTTTTAAACACAAAAAAATTGTGAAGATATTAATGTGGGACCATCTTCAGAAGTATCTTCTTTCGAACAAAAAAAAAGGATTTATCAACATTTTTATAGGTGAACCTTATGAAATGTTATGTACTTAAGACTTACAAATATCGGTACGGATCGAATGGAGAACTTCTTCCTATTTTGAAGTAGGTCAATAATTACACGGAGAGAATTAAAAGTGAAAAATTACCGTTGTAGCAATAAGAACGGGGGACAACTTTGAATATTTGGAATATTTACAGTGCAAAATGTAAATTTTCATGAAAAGAAAACAAAATTTCCTGTATTATACGAGAAATTTTATTTTACTTTCATGATAATTTATACTTTGCACAGTAAAAATTTTAAACATTCAAGATTGTCCCCCGTTACTATTGCTGTAACGGTAATTTTTCACTTTTAATTCTCTTCCTGTAGAATAGATCAAATAATGTGAATTATACTTTCAATTAATTTTGGAATTTTCATTATTTTTCTCGTACTCCTTTTTTCGATCTATTTCCTGCACTCCGTTTTAAATATAACACAAAACTCTGCTACATGTGGCAGATGCCGTAAAATACGTTGAGTCTGTAAAAGTGTCGAGGAAAGGTATTTCTATCATCGAAAATATCCATTGTTTAGAAGAAAACTTGGAAAGACGAAAACAGTTTTCGCTCTCACGCACTTAAATACAAATTTATAATCGTAGGCATAAGTGATATAGACTTTGGTTTTTTTTCCTATTTATTCAGTTTAATAGTAAACAAATGAGATCAATACAATCAATAATAAATATTAACAAACATTTAGGACGGTTGAGAAATGAATTTGACAAGAACAAAAATGCACGCATAACTTATAGTTTAAACTTTGGTTGTTTCTTCGACTTTCTCGATAACTAGAATGGAAAAAGTACGAAAGTGAGTGAATGAAAGGATACGAGAGGCCGGCAGCCTCCTATCCTACGAGTAGCAGTTGGTACACCATGATTTTATTAGGTCAGTTTATTTTTTGCTACGCCTCGTTCATGCAGTCTCTTGACCCGTTGGGACTAAAGATTTCGTCCAATAAAAAAAAATCTATCTAGTGATCTAGCAGGTATATATTGTATCCGTTTTGTCGGGTCACGTATTGTTGATCGCCAGTCGAATTGAAAAACTTGAAAAATCGTAGTAATATTAACCTCGTCATATAAATTTGACTACGGAAGTTGCAAAGACAAAAATTCGTGATAATATGATGCACGATCGATACTCGTAGGATTTGCACTCACTCTATTGAGGATCACAAATTGCGAACGAACGTAATATCCTCGTGAAACGTTGTTGATCGAGCGGGGAATCATTCGAGGATAAAAATGAGATTTTTTTGTTTAGTGTTCCCTCGTTGTAATAGATACGGAATTACTAACCTAACAGGGGTACAGTGATTCGTGTGTATATGGTATATACTTATATTATATAGTAACGGGGTAAGGAGACAGGGATGAGAGGCAAGCGGGCAGAGGTAGCATCGATGTCGTCATATTTTATGAGCGACGCCGAAGCCGCCATAAAGCTTCTATAAGGAGATCGATCTCCGTGTATCCAAGCGGTATCGGGAATCTTTACACTTAGTAGTACATAAATCGACCACTAATGGGCGCTGGTGTCACATTGAAGATATACCGGGCGCCACTGTACATGGGTACGCGTTAGACGGTTTCGCAGTGTCTGTCACAGCACAGCTGATTGTATGCCAACCGATGGGTTGATGATTCATTGATTTCCGGAATAGCACCGCCACAAGTGGCAAAATTTTGATTCAATGACTGCATTCTCTTGAGGCACATTCCGTTGGATTTATATGGGCCGAGGTAAACCTCCTTATAGAGGCTTCATGGAAGCGACATAAAGATCAGCCACATTCAACAGAGGGAGATCACTTGAAAAAGTCATCATCGTCGAATGGATCGCTTTCCCTAACGAAAATATTAACCGACTCAGATTTTTTAATATCATGGTCATTCTTCATCTTGTTATTGCCATACTTAATTTGTCTAGAATTTTTTAATGACGTAGCAGCGGGTGCGGTCGTCGTTTCGGGCACGCTATCAGCCATTTCGGATTTGAAGGCGAAAGCGTCATCCTCGAAACGCGGACTAGGATCGCCGTTGTAAAAGGAATCCCTACTTTCATTATCTTCCGTCGCTAAACCCTCCGCACTGGCCAACACTTTCTCTATATCGGGTGGAAAGTCTTCGGGCGTTGATTTCAATTCGGCCGAATTTCTTGCTCGATCGGTTGGGGGCTCACTCGTGATGGTCTCGTTGTCGAAGTAACCAGAGCCGCGACTCCCGCTCATGCTTCCCAGAGGCTTGGTGTATCTACCGAAACGCTGATCTTTCCTCAAATGTTCCTTCACGTTTCGTGGGGTTGTTGATTGTTTCCCCTCCATTTCTGGGATAACGCCGTGCGACGGTTCAGCAACCGGAGACTCGAAGGACGGCTCGTTCGGTTCAATTGGCTCCGTGAAATCGTCCTCGAACGGGGAATTTTGACTCTTTTGAGATGCAGAACGATTTGACTTGTGTCGGTTCATTCTACGACGATGGAGAGATTCACTCTTGGCGTCCGGACCCTCCGACCAATAAAGCCGCTCGCTTGTGCTACCACCACCCGGCCAACTTTCAAATTCCTGATCGCTACCCCAGTAACTTTCCCGGCTTCGCGATCTATAAGGTCGATGATAAAGATTCGAATCGTTGTCGCTGCATTCCGATCTCGACATGCCATATTTGAAGCGGGGATCGGCGTAAACAGGCTCCGAAAGATTCCTTTCATCGTTTGCGCTATTGGGCCTTTTCGGCCAATGACGCTTACGCGTCAAGTATCGCGGGGAATTTTCAGGGCGATCGGACAGCGGAAGTGAGTATTCGTCCTCCGGCCAACAACCGGTTGGACCAACTGATCCAGGGATGTAAAGATCGTGACCAGTTGGACGGTCCCGCAGTTCTCTACTATCGCCACGACAGTAGTGCTGCTTTCTGTACATGTCGAGTGGTGGCCCGTACTCGCTTCTTGGATCTAATCTCGGATCGACCCGAGAATCAGCTTCACTGGGTATTCTTCTTGGCCAGAATCGACCACCACCGGTTCCTTCATCGTCCCACCTTTCTCGCCGCCTATCGTATTCTCTACGCGACCATCTTTCCTCATCTTCGTAGGCCATACTCTCTTGACTACTGAAACGATCCCTGTCGCGATCGTCCTCGCTCCATAGTATCATTCTTCTCTTGGTACGATCTTCCTCGTAGAACATCGGCTCTGCGACGAAGTGGGGAGCTTGTTGGAGCCCCGACTGGGACGGTTGGGGTTGAGAAGCATTTCTGAACACCTCTCGATCGCCGTTCCAAGCTCTTTGCTTAGTTCTGCACTTCCAGTATCCCTTAGATGGGTCATCGATCTCTTCTTTGTACGATGTTGCCATTTGTTTTCTATTCAGTTGATATCTGCTTCGTTGAAGACCGTGATGCGGTTCGTCCTCTTCCCTGGCCCATCCTCGGCTCGAAGACTCCTCGTGCCATGGTGATGAGTCACGAGTTCTGTGCCCACTTCCTTGCTTCGGCCAAGGTGCTCCACGCGGTTTTCGCGTGCCACGCTCACGTTCCCGGAAGTGTCGCTCTTTGTCACCACGTTCGCTTCGATCTTCGTAATACGAAGTACCTTCTTCTGTCATTTCGTAGCGCGGATGCCTCCCGCACCAGAAATCACTGTCATCACGGAATTGCCTTTTACCGTTACTCTCCTCGCTCTCCTCCTCGTCCTTCCACTCGTTGTCGCTCTCGCCAGAGTGCAATCTCTGCTGGTAGTGCTGCTTCGGTGTCAACTTGATCCCTCCGCCACCACTCTCCATTTGAAAATCTTTTTCGTCCGGTGACCACGGCGAAGTACCTCCGACTGAACCTTGGCCCTCGTACGAAGATTTATCCGAATGAAAGACCACGGAACTCTCGAATTTAGCCCAATTACTTTCATCCTTAACACTACCTGCCGACTCTCGACCGTCTTTGTTCAATTCCGGCTTCGACTCAGGAAACGGACAAAAAACATCTTCAAATCCAGTGGCTGCCGGTGGTTCAATACTGTTTTTACCCAAACCACGACTCACTGCGCATTGATCAGTTGCGCTATTAAGCATTCTTATTTCCTCGAAAATATCTGCCGTCACCGCTTTGAGTTCTTCCTCATTTCGCATTGCTGGTTTTCTTGGACTCGGACTGTCAGCGCCTGGTTCCGAAAATATTTTCAACAGATTTAACAGAGTTTGCTGTTGGACCGGGGACGTAACCGATGGACTAGGAAGTTTCTCTTCAGCTGTCGTGTCGTCTTTGTCTATCGTGACCGGTTCCACATCATCAACAATTTCGCGCAATGCCGCATATCTGTCCTTCGTGTCTGTCACCAAAGTCGCTATTTGTATGTTCGTTGGTGTCTTTGAGGCACCAGCAGATGCAGCTTCGTCCTCTTCCTCTTCTTCATCTTCGTCTTCCTCATCCTCGTCTTCTTCCTCCTCGTCAATTTCTTCCTCTCGATGAACTTGATCCTCCGTAACATCAGTGTCCTCTCTCGTCAATTTGACTCTTACGCTTTTTATACTTGGCAACATCTCGTGATATTGCTTTTCGTATGATTTAGTATCATCCTCCGGATTATCGCACTCATTTTTATTATTATCGTCTTCATTAATCTTCTCGGTAACTGGTCTTACGTTTTCTCTCGATAAATTAACGTTATTATCCTTATCAGCATCGTCACTGAGATCCGCTTTAACTTCTATTTGCGATAAACGCTCGTCTTGAGGAGGTAACTTCACGCTCAAATCGCACGTTGATAAAAGATTCGTCATTCGGACTAGTTCGTCTTTGAGGTCATTAGTCCCCGCCGTGATTAATTCTGGGCCAGGTTCAGTGTGATGATCAGGCGATTCTTGGTGAGAAATCGTTTCGATGAAATCGTTTACTTCATCATCGTTAGGATCTTCCTTCTTTTGTTCCATTTCCAAAAGTTCTCTGAATACCGCATATTTGTCGTAAACCGGTTGTTCCTCGGATTGCTGGGATGGAGGTTTAGTGTCTTGATCAAAGTCTGCTTTAAAGAGTGGTTTGTTCGAGACGAAAGAAGTTTCTGGGGGCTTCGCGGAGGCGGGAGGAATTTTGGAGAATCCAGTAGGCGTAGATTTTGATGCAGGCGAGGTGGTAGTGTTCGCTCGAGAATTGGAGGAATCGTTAACTTCACGAGCGGACAACTTGGCCAGACACTCGGTCAACTGCTGCAACGTCAAGCTCGTAAGCTCGGACACGCTCATGTTGAGACTCGTGGCAAATTCCGCAAGATTCGAAGAAGTCAATTGACTTAGTGTGATGTCAAGGGATGGCCGAGTCGTAACCGTGGAATTGGTTGTTGTAACTTTTTTAGACTCACCGGAAACGTTGCTCATATAGGGATTACGGAAAAGAGTGGATAAGGTGGTAGGTGTCATTGTCTCGAATCTTGAAGAGGACATTCCACCGCTGACAACACTACCCTCACTTTGCCTCAGAGTGATAGGTGAAGGAGGACTGAAATTGTCATCGAAACGTTGTTTATTGTCGTCGGCACGAGCCGGGCTCATAGTGCGCTCGCGTTTAGTTGGCGATGGCGAAGTTTCCTCCCGTTCGATGAAGTCGTAGTGCAAATGAGTGTCCGTATGAGGTGGTCGAGGTGGAGGTTTGTTTCCTCCGCGAACACCTTGTTTCTTTGGAGGCAAAGGAGGTGGATTAATGAGGATACTGCCTGCGCCTCTGGGCGGTGGTTCCGGTACGATATCCAATTCAGCACTGGAACTGGAGAGCCTCGAGTTGGCGTCCGACGAACACGATCGTAACGGAGATCCCGGTACGTCATTGGTACCGGAAAAATCTACTGGGAAGGGTTTGTCAATCGATTTACGGAGTCTTGACATGCTCGACAGGTCCGTATCAAACTCCTTCTTCCTTGGTGACCGATATTTCTTCGGGCTTGGTATCCTCATCAAAGACTGTATAGAGTCATTTGATTCTTTGTCCATTCGAGGAGTCGATGAAGAACTCGCGGGTGCAGTGTTATTGAAGTTAAACGATTTCTCATGAATCGGGGAATCTTCCGGAGGAAGCGATACGGAAAGTGGCTGATGATGGATCAACCTTTGATTTGATCTGTTGCTCGCCTGTTGACTTGTTTCTATTTTCGATGGTAAACTCGTTGCTCCCGATGCCATCGACGTAGCACTAGATTCCGCTACTTCCCCAACAAATTCATTCCTGCTGTCGAACTTTTCGAAATTCGCGAAATCACCGTCCTCAAATATTTCCCTTGATTTTTGATCCCCTCCGTTTCCCACTTTTATAGGATCCAAGGAATCTAAGCTTATGTCAAAATTGGTTGGAAACGTTTCTCCGGAATTGGTCGTAACGAGATCCTTTAGTACCTTCTTCGGTGGATTCTTCAAGTGTTGAAAAAAGTCTTTTTTGTCTATGTAAGGCTTGCTCAGTCCAGTCCCAAGTGGGTCCAATTCCGTGAATACATCTATCTGCGGACTCTTCCGAATGCTCCCTCCTCCCCCACTCGAGCCCTGTGAGTTAAAATTCGTCAGAAAAGCAGTACACTTTTTTTCATACTGTTTTCATGTTTTAAACATCTTTAACCCTAGACCCCTACAACGGGGTCGAAAACGACTCTAATTTTTTTTAGGAAAAAACTTCTTTTTGTCATTTCTCCGAAATTTCGTTTCGTTTTATAGAGTTTTTATCATTAAATGTCCACCAACTACGACTTTAGCATATACTATTCTCTTCGTTATTAAAAAACGAAGAGAATTATGTACAATTAAACTTTATTATCGTATACGAGAAACATTTTATGTTAATGCGAAGATTGGGGTCATTTTCGACCCCGTTGTAGGGATCACGTTCGAAAAAATCGATTGTAGTGTTCTAGGGTTAAAGTCCTTTAAATGTTCACCGGACGAGATCATGAGTCATGAGGGTAGAATTTTCGGGTGGGGGTTAATATGTAGAATAACCAGATTGTAGAACGGTTAATATTTCGTAATTTTAGTATTCATAACGTTCGATTAACGAAAAATAAGAAATTTGAAGTTTATATTTTCGATAGTATATTAAATTGAATGCGTATTTGATGTAATATTTTTTCTTTGATCGCGCATTTATTCGAAAATATATATTTATACTGTCTATACTTCAAATGCAGATAATATAGATTGTCCTAATGTAAGAAATTTATATTTTCTAAATTCGAAATGGAGAGCAATTCTTTTATTGAGAGACCAAAATATATAGTACGAATAATTCGAAAGTGAATTTTTCGATTGACTAAAAATTAGAAGTACAGAATAGCGAACGTTGTGAAGCACGAAGAATGACAAGCAATATTTTACAGTCCAGAGGCTCTCGCTATTTCGACCGTTCGACTTTCTGGTGTTTCGCTATTTTGACCACATTAATATTTTGTCTTTCGTTAAAATATATTTGAAATTGTGAATATTCATAATATTGCCGATTTCAGTATTTGACGACTCGAATGCGTAATGCTCGAACTTTTGTAAAATCGCTATTCCAGACGTCGTCATTTGGGCTACTGTTATATTTTGTTTTTGACATAAATGTACTTCGAACTCTTTAATTCCTCATTTTTTTCCAGCATAAAGGCTATAGTAGAATTAATCTGTCTACATACTACTATTCTTCAATTTAAAAATTCGCAGTTTTAGCCGTTCGAGTTTTAATCACTCGAAAATCTTACTCCCACCCGAATTTTCATTCCTTCCAAGCTGATTTTATTTTTCCCATAAATTTAAATATCTTTTTTTCAATCCCAAAAGAAAAGAATCGATACTTATACTGAGCTCATTTTTTTAACGAAAAACTTCGATCTTTTTCGAAACTTTATTTTTGAGCACACAATAAACACGAGAAGACTTTCCAGCTCCCACTTCCGTGGACAAGTACATGACTTACTAATTTGAATTCGAAGGGTCAGGAACGAGTATAAGGTTGTACTTACGTTTTCCTTTTCTTCATCGGCATTTCCGGTGTTCGTTAAGCTAGATATTTCACCATCACTGAACCGCTTTTCGCTGTCATTGTCCAACCATTGAATAGACTCCTGAAGTGGCGGAGTTTTTGCGGACAATGTCGGTTGTGTAGCTGGGCTCGAGGTGGCTGACGGTGGCGTGACTGGAATGGTTTGTTGACGCTCGAGGTGGCCCCTTTTTGAGGTGGAGGGTGGTGGAGGTAAAATAGGTTGAACGCTCGTTGTCACCTGCGGAAAGTCCTTTAATAATGGTCGAATGAAAATAGCTCATTGCAACAGTTATCAGAGATTGAGGTAGTTCTCTGGATTGCAGCTCGAGAACTACTTTAACATTGCTATTAAGAGCCTCACTTTAATGTTTGCAAAGGAATCTCCAAAGGGATCAGTCTCGAAGGGATCCTCGGAAGATGGTCTTGGATTCTCCGGTGTTATTTTGTCCATCTGATGGATACCTTGCTGCAAAGAGTTAAGCTCGAACTGAAGATCGAGAAGATCGGCTATAACGCCAGTTTGGCCGTCGTTCTTTTTCTCATTGATGCTACTGATGCTTGGTACTCTATCAACGAGACTGGAGCTTCGCATGCGTTGGGAACAACTTTCCATCCCCGCAGCGCCCTGAACACCGATAAAAGTACCAACGCGAATAATTTTACAAATTCATGACTAAAGCTCTATTGCATTCGAGATAAGAGGAGCTTCTCGAGTTTCTCATCAAAATTCCTAACTCACCTTCGTGTCTGGCGCTGGCTCTACGAATATCCCACTTATATGAAACTTTATCGCGTTTTGTTCGATGTTTTGCTTCGTCAATTCGATCTCTTTTTTCTTCAGCTCGAAAACTACTTGGAAAAGATCCCGCATCGCAATTACCACCTAAATTAGGGGACACGATTTCATTAGCATTTTCAAAGTGAAAAAATAAAAAGGGAATCTTGTCCAGTGACAAAAGAACTTGTCACGGACAATGGGAGAAATAATGGGGAGAACTCCGAGTTGTAAACCTTCTTCCCCTCCTACGAATCAGTCTCGTCGTCCAAGTGAAAATAATTCGATCCTCCTGACCAAATGTGTAACCCCGGACAAACCGGCAACTTAATACAATTATTCACATAAAACCCTCCAGTTATCAAACTTTCAAGTGAGATCTCGCTCCGTAGGTATCATTGACCGAACCCAACACTCGACTATACGAAAATCAGTATTAGATTGCTTCATGAAAAATTGGACAAATACAATTTCAACCTATTACGAATCGTTTCAACCCTTGTTTTACTTTCTCCGAACGCTTAACTCGCCGTCTTCAACTCTGCAAAATATTTAACTCCCATAAATTTACGCTATTCAGTTGTCTTTCTTTTTTCCATTCCAACACATTCGTATCGATATTTTTTATGTCAAAATCTTTGTTTGAAACTTATAAACATGTAAACACTTTCTTGCGATGTCCAGTCGTTAATTTTCTTTTTCATGGATTGTGTTATTAAAGGATAACATCAGGAAAACTACAGTGGTGATATATTTGAAGTAATTTCAATGATACAAAGTTTACCCTTCAAATTTCTGGATAATACATATAAATGTTTAATTATTATTGTCTTACTTGATTGGCAGCTTTGTCGGTTTTTATGCCAAAAAAGCGATGACCTGTGTCGGGGGAACCAAAAATGTAACCGAAAGCTCGAGAGTCACTCATGTCTTGAGCGATAAAGGATATTTTGTGCACTGGATGATGATAGAGGCACTCCTAAAATTGAGTAAATCATCGATTATTTACGTTTTTACGAATTTGAATTTTGATAGAAAAGTTTTATAATTAGTGTTTCAAAATATTTTAGTTCAATTACGTGAAATTTGGTCTAATATTTAATTAGTATTGATTGGAGGATTTGGCTTTGGAAAAATGATCGAGAGAAGGATTAAACTTGTGCTCATTTAAATAATAATCAAATACCCCAGTCTTCTCGTCTCGCAATCGGAGTCCATCGATGCTAACTTGTACAGCTATTCGTTGTTTGTGCTCGCCAGCTGCTCTGATCGCCATTTTAAGATCGGCCAGGGCAGCTTGGCACATCCGATCGCCACGAGCTTCGGAAACTTCGAGAATGCCGATAAGTTTCGCCTTGAACGATACGCCTTCGCCAAGGAATCGTGTTGGCTCTTTTTTGACTGTAACACATACGTAAACACATTTTGATCAAATGCATTTACACAATCGCTTGCCAATTTGTACGAATACGCCTGGAACCGCTTATAAAAGACGGATCATAGGGAACAAGGAATCGTAATAGAGTAAAAGGGGGCTTGGATTTATATTCATGACTCCGCGGGGTTCTCACCCGCAGCGCTAAATCCACACCGACGAACGACAATCGTTTCGAGCCCGGGGGTCCCCGATTGAATTTGTACCTCATCCGAGGAGCCATTAAATGATCCACTGCGCCTAGAAATTCAACCGGCAGCATCCACTTAAACGTTCGTACAGGATGTCCAAAAAATCATGCCCAAATTGTAAGGATATTCAAATTATGAAACTTTAAACAAAAACTCTGGCAGCTTTTTTCTTTCTGACGCACCGTTTATCAAATATTAATTAAATTATTACGATGCCTGTCAAACAAAAATACCTAAAGACTTTTCGCTTTTAAATTGTAAGGTCTAACGAACCCAAAGAAATCCCAGTGCAAATTTTGGTCCACTCTGTATACGTATCTTCGTTTTTTCGCTTCATAAATTTCATCAACCTCTCAATATCAATTGGTTTTCACATTCTTCCTCCTGTATACCGATATCAATTACACTTCGATAATCTTAATCTGACGTAATTGAGTGAGGATGTTACGAAATCATTGAATCTTCACCGATTTTCGGTTATTAGTTACCAATATCTAGTGTGGCGTAGTTTCGCCGATAGTTCTCATGAAAAATGGAACATTATTTAAAAAATACGTCATCAATTCGAAAAATGGAAATCTTTATATTTAAATCTCTGTTGTAATTTCGATCTCAGTAAGCAAATGCTCAATAAAAATTCGAAATATTTACAAGTGGCTGTGATTGTCCTATTCTTCCAAGAATGATGCCTTCAATCAACGTCATATGCACGACAAGTGCAGGCAGCAAACAAAATATTCCTCGAATGCATGCAAGTTCATTTTTTTCCTCCGCATACACATTGGTTTTATTTTTCTCTCTCCCTGTCTTTATTTCTTTATTGTTCAACAACGGCTAAGCGAGAGTGTACTTTAAACGATCCAGCCCTTCCATTAATGACCGGGGCGGTAGAAACGAGGTCTATATAACATTCGGATCGAATCCCGTACTCTCGCCCACTCGAGTGTCTAACGCCAACTGTCGATACTTGAAAATCAACGGGCACGGGGGCAAGGGGTGTACGAACTCTTGGAGATTTTTTTCTGAGGAGGCAATCTGTATATATACGTTTGTATATACGTATAAAGAAAAAATAATTAACAGATATGCACCAAAAAATATATTTAAATATGAAAGGTTCAAATCATTAATTTAAAACATAATTAGCCTACACGGAAAAAAATGAACTGTTGTTTTTACTAGGATTTTCATGAAACTTTACAGTTTTCCATATTAGCAGCGCCTTCCGGACCCGTAAACATCAATTTTTCATGAAACTTTAAACAAAATCTGCAAGTCTCTGTGGTGGAAAATACTAATACTGTAAATTATATATTGCATGTCCATCAAACGATTTTTCACAGTGTCGAACAGTAAAAAGTACACGCTACATTCACCCCGTTTTTACAGTGTGAAACCGTAAAAAGTACACGAAATAATAAACTGAACCTCATCAGAATTACCTTAACTTAACCATAGAATTGTTTAAAACAAATAAAATTTTTAAAAATTCTTTAACGGGAGAAACCAGTTTAGGACGCCGAAGTTTTGGTGTTTTTCGGGAATTTTTTTTAACAGGAAAGGAATAATCAGAATTTGTTTAAACTTGGAGGATATTTTATTCATATTTTGAAGTACACTTTGTAATTTTTTCAAGTCATTTCCGCCGGAAATAGTGGAGTTAGAAGCTGCTGTCCATGGACGACTTTTTTTCAACTGGTGGGCATTCTAGCTCAAAACGTTATTGACCGATCGTTATGAAAATTTATGTGAATATTCTTTATTCAATTGCAATCTATATGAACCTGACTCTGAGATGATATTATTATTAAAAATATTTTTTTTAATGCAAAAAAGGTGAAAAAACATGGTATAAAAACATGACATTGTGTTCAAACACCTCAAAAACATGCAATTTTCAACTTTTTTGATCACAATTAGGTTCATATTCTTAAGAAATATGTTGTTAACGAAAAAAGAAAATTGTAATGATTACAGATAAAAATTGTGACTTCAGGAATGCCCACCAGCAAAAAACTCGGATGGCAATCGTCCATGGACAGCAGCTTCTAACTCCACTACTTCCGGCGGAAATGACTTGAAATAATCACAAAGTGTACTTCAAAACATAAATAAAATATCCTCCAAGTTTAAATAAATTCTGATTATTCCTTCCCTGTTAAAAAAATTCACGAAAAACACCAAAATTTCGGCCTCCTAAACTGGTTTCTCCCGTTAATTATAATTTTCAATCATACTTTCTTATGTTCATCACTTCCCACATAATTTTCTGCCGAAAAATGTTCCTACCTACACTGGGATTCGATCTGACCTACCTACCTATCTACGACCTAACGCGCACGAACGCTACCTATTCCACTATCTATATACCACTATCTACTTGGTAATTATTGGTAAAAAAATGATACATTCATATCCAATCCGAAATATAATGAATAATCTATGAGACAAGTCTTTTGAAAGCAATAAAATTTTGCAATATAAAAAACATCGAATTTTCATATATTATAATGTATGTCTGCAACACTTTCGTGTAGTTGAAAATTCACCCCCTCCCCCCGCCCATTGTTTGAGCTATAATAAGCAAATGGAGCGACAGTCTTCAATAAGTGTTTCACCTTGAAATTTCCTGACTCACATATTTGGAGAAATTACAGTGTACACTGTAAAAATTGAAAGTAGCATAGCAAAGTTTGCAGTATATTTTCAAATTTTTACTGGGCACACCGCAATTTCTAATTTATTTCGACGGTAATTTTATCAATAGAAAATACACAATTTTTATATTTTCTATTTACAATTTTTCATGAATGCTGTTTAACATTTTTTACAATTTTCATTATCAGTAAATAGTATTGGTTTACAGTTTATTTTCCTATACGTACTGAATATTTTAATGGGGGCACTGTAAATTTAACATTTCATAAAATAGTAAATTTACAATGCCCTCAGTAAAATATTCAGTACGTATAGAAAAATAAACTGTAAACTAATTTACTGTATTTACAGCGTCCCCAATAAAATATTCAGTAAAATTGCACAATAAAAAAATGGCATAGCAGAAATTATTAATAAAAACGAGGAATCCCACTCTGCATACGCAGTGGGATTCCTCGTTTTTATTTTTAATTTCTGCTATGTCATTTTTTTTTGCTGTGGACATTGAGTTTATTGGAGTTTAGATCAGCATTAATAACTGATCAGAGAGTAAAAAACACATTAAATCCATTATATTGTAATGGAATGTGTTTCATTACAATATAATACTTAGAATATTATAATTACAATATAATTACAATATAATACTGTAAACGAGTAATTTACAGTTTTCAACTGTACATTTTGTTTTAGTTTCAGTAATTTTTAAATATCGACCATTAATTTTTACAGATTACTGCTTTTCCGTGTACACTATCAAAATCAAATTTAAGGAATCTTAAGGAACATTGCAAGGAAATAAAATATCTTTATACCTAATCGTTGACACAAATAGTCATCGTAAGGCCAGAAAAAGCAATAGTAAAATCTGGCATTCGATAATTCAGTAGCGCGAAGCTTAAGGGGTTGGAGAGGAAAGAGAAAATTTAAGAGTCAGTAATTCGCCTTGCCTTGAATGGTTATTGGTATTTGCGGTGAAATATTGTGAGAAATGACTACGCGTGATCTCGAAATGAGTTGGGAGGCAACTGGGCTCCAAATTTCATCTAATCTCAATAAACAAGCAATAAATATGCGGTCAATAAAGATGGATCAAAATATTTTTACGGAATCGTGCTGTATACACATGAAATACGAAAGACAATTTATTTAGAGCTTGTATATATATATATATATATATATATATATATATATATATGTATACACTTGGATATTTACGCATTGAGTTTCGTTGTATCATCTGTGCAAACAAAACCATTAGCTCGATCATGAAATTTTACGAGGGTCAACGTCGAGAGCCATGGATAGGCAATAAATATGGATTTGTGAAGAAAATGAAGGTTTGGAGAATGAAAAGAAATACGATGATTAACCAGGCTTATATTGGAAACACCAGTCACATATTACCCGTGAATTATTGGAACCGAGAAAACTCATGACTCGAACAATTATCCTGCATGCTTTTGTGCTCTGTCAAAAGATTTATCTTTGAATAAATATTTCATAAAATAATTTAATTTAAATTATTTATCGGAGCTTTAATTTATGTATATTAATCTTTTGATAACGTATTTATTATTCTCGTATCAAGAATTTAAGGAGTTTCGGTACAATTCTATCGTTTTCAAGCAAAGCGCCAACTTCACATAGCAATATTTCGTCGAAAACATACCAAAAAAGCCTGTTCGTTCGATCGATGGGGGAAAACTCACCGCTTTCGTTGATGAATAAGTGAATAATTAATAAACCATGTAGACGAATTATTTAATTTTTGGACATCGGAATTGCAATAGTATACTTAGTGGTTTGGCAGTTTTTCAATTAGTTTTTAACATTTTTTCTCAATATTCCATTCGTAAAACTGTCGTTCACCAATAATCGTAGGCATCTCACCATGTTAAAAAGTGTTTTTTTGATATATAATTTCACAAAAACGATGTAGACGATCGATTTAAAATTTGGACGGCACATCCAGTATGTGTCAAAGTAAATTTGTAAATTTTTGTAAATTTGAAGTAAATGGTAAAATTTTGCCACTTGTCCCGAAACTCCTTAACGGGAGAAACCAGTTTAGGAGGCTGAAATTTTGGTGTTTTTCGTGAATTTTTTTAACAGGGAAGGAATAATCAGAATTTCTTTAAACTTGGAGGATATTTTATTCATGTTTTGAAGTACACTTTGTAATTTTTTCAAGTCATTTCCGCCGGAAATAGTGGAGTTAGAAGCTGCTGTCCATGGACGATCGCCATCCGAGTTTTTTGCTGGTGGGCATTCCTGAAGTCACAATTTTTATCTGTAATCATTACAATTTCCTTTTTTCGTTAACAACATATTTCCTAAGAATATGAACCTAATTGTGATCAAAACAGTTGAAAATTGCATGTTTTTGAGGTGTTTGAACACAATGTCATGTTTTTATACCATGTTTTTTCACCTTTTTTGCATTAAAAAAAATATTTTTAATAATAATATCATCTCAGAGTCAGGTTCATATAGATTGTAATTGAATAAAGAATATTCACACAAATATTCAGAACGATTCGTCAATAACGTTTTGAGCTACAATGCCCACCAGTTGAAAAAAAGTCGTCCATGGACAGCAACTTCTAACTTCACTATTTCCGGCGGAAATGACTTCAAAAAATTACAAAGTGTACTTCAAAACATGAGTAAAATATCCTCCAAGTTTAAACAAATTCTGATTATTGCTTCCCTGTTAAAAAAAATTCCCGAAAAAACACCAAAATTTCGGCCTCCTAAACTGATTTCTCCCGTTAAATTTGCCCGATTAATTTACGAATTCATTCATTAAATATACACAAATGTGTACGAAAACGCAGAATTTATTTTGATCGTTCTATTTTTTCGTTATATATCACTAACATTTCAATGATACTGACTTTTATCATTGCGATTACTTAAAATAATGATGTTGATAAATGTGCTTCATCGAAATCCAACAAATTTTTTTTTTCAAATATTAGCCAAATTTTTACGTGGATTTAAGATTTAAAAATTCTTTTTTTCTTTTTTTCGTAAGTCACGAAGAATTTGAGCAAAAACAATGAGGATTTTTTTTTTAAATCTCGAAATTGAAACACAAAACGAATTTTCGTTGTAATATAAAAACGTACAGATAAAAATATCACTTGCTTTTTCGTCTTTTCGAAATAGCAGCTGTTATTTGGATGCTTTTTTTCATTTATTAAAAAAGAAAAACAAAAATGCAACAAAATGTGACTGGGAAAATAATCGAATACAGCTGACGATTTGGGTGCTTTTCGGAGCGACAAGTGGTGCCATCTGATCGGGGGGTGGAAGAACAACGTCGAACGTAACAATAGATCGAACCTGTTGTGTCGACGGTGGGGTTACTCGGAACGAAGACTACGAGGGTGAATGGATTTCAATTTGATGTATTCAACGTGACTATAGTGAGTGGAACTCTCCTATAGTATACGTACCAAGAAATTAAATATGTATATACGTAAATAACCCTTAATTACCGAATTATTCATGAAATCTTACATAGAGCCTGAAAACACAAAATTTCGATTGATTTCCAGGCTGGAAATTGGAAGTTCCGTAATTGTCACTTGAAATTAGTGCAATTATGCATACTGGCGTAATTTTTGCGAAAATATCAGTTTTCAAGGTCGTATGTATTTCGTGAATAATTTTAAATGATGAAGAACAAATGATGAAATAACGATACAAAAAAAACAGACATGATACTCACATTTGCATGGGCTGTTTTTTTTGCGTAAAGTCTGCATCGGTGATGTCAAGTGGTAAAACTTGTATCGAGAATTCTTGATACCTAACGATGGCCAAATAGCCGAAATCCTATTTCCAGTAGTGGTTGAATGAATGGTGGTGTAGCTCAAAGTCGTTGTCGTTGTCTTAGTCGTCGTCTTCGTCTTCGTTTTCGTCGTTTTCTTCGTCCCCGTGGTCGTTCGCGTCGAGGATCTCGAAACATCAACACAGACACATTAGCCTTGGAGTAGCCAACACACGGGCGGGTATTGCACTATTAACGTTGGCTAGCCACTCTCCAAAGACTCAATAACACACACACTTTCTTCCTTTCTCTCTTTCTCTCTTTTTTCCTCGTCTGCTCTTGGTTCGACCTTCGCTGTCTCTCGCCGTACAAACTCTGTCGATGTTTTCCAGGCGAGAATGCAAAAAGAAACATGAATTACGCAAACACTGAATTTATCGCATATTTGTATGTTTTATACACCAATGCAAACTGACCGAACGGACCCGGGGAAGAAAAAGGGGGAATTTATAATCGTACAGCGGTCTTTGGAAAGTTTCCCTACCTCGCGTGTGTACGACAGGACCCCGTCGAGGTGTAAAAATACAGGGGTAACAACAGCTGCCTCCGCCGGCACAGTTCGCCCATGCCAGCTTCTCTTATTGATCAATAATACACAGTTCCTAGTACGCGGTGGCGTCGCTCACGACCCACCCAGACATTTCCCTTTTTCGCTGCCAACGTTTCGCTACACTGTCGCAACCAGATCTCTCAATTTCTCCTTATTCCATTTATCATTTACATTCGTTATTCTTTTTCTAAACCTCTTTCTAAACTCATTACTTTTATTTTATTTCTGCTACTTTATCGCTTTTCGGAGCATTTCCAAAAATTCGTGTTTCATATGAGTCAATATGATAACGTTATCGCCGAAACTCAACATTTGTCCAAAAACTTATTCTCGCGCTTAACTTCATTCTCGCTCTTTTCAACGTTCGAAAAATATTTGCTAAGCTTCAACGTCAGTTTATTTGTGGAAAACAAATGGTGACTCATGACTTCCGGTCTCGATCGACGCTCTACCGGAAAAACTTCAACAACCATGGTCCTTTTGCTTTGAATTCGAATTCGAGATCGTTGTGTTTTGTTTACCTGTACGCCATCTGTTTTTATTGTTTCGAATACAATTGACATCAGAATTCTATGATTAAAAACAATAGTGCCATATTTATTTTTAATATTTGTTTACATTGCAACATTTTCTAAATATGGAATTTTCTTGTTATTTTTGTCTGCAGTTACCGGATTTATAAGATACAATTAATTTTGGAAAAGGAACAGATTTACTCCCTTTCGGGCCTCAGCGCTGTTTACATCTGTCAACTTTTTAGTCAATTATACGCTTCTTGAAATTAGTTATTATTGTTTTGATCATCAGAATGACGGACAATAGATCGATGATCTAGACATCATGCGCCTTTTCTCGAACTCAACGTGAAAAGAGATTTAGGAGTATATGTGTACATTGATTTAAATTGGAATAAATGAGTACATTTACTCCAAAATCTATTAATGGTGACGTTTTTAAATGTATTTGGAGTAAATGCTGACTTTTACTCCGGAATTGTCAAAAAGTAATCCCTCCCGCTCATCAGTGAAATCGTAAAAACTGTCGGTGACAAGAAAACAGGAGAATTATCTTTCTATTTATCTTAGAAGAAAGTTCAGAAATTGATTTTCGTAGGGTCTGATTAAAAATGGAAAAAAGGCTTGGCGCAAAAATAAAAAAGAACGAAAAGATTTGATTTCGTGTTCATTCATAGACGCTCCGTGGGTATCGTAACGCGTGTATATTTTCGCGAGCCAAAAATTCAAAGTTCGATCACATCGGGCGCTGTGGTTGTGTAAAGCCATGCGCGAATCACGATAGTCAAAGACACAAAGTCAATTTAAAACTAATTAATAAAATGTCTCTCCTACGTTTTGTCATAGCATCTCGATATTCCTTTTATAACAGTGAAATAACAAGGTATCTAAAAAACACGTATGGGATGATTTTAAGCTTGCGAAACAGCGCGAAAATCCCAGGCGTTTTTGCTCGCTATTTTGAGGTTAAAGCGAAGTGTATATGACATTGCAGGCATTATTCTTGGAGAAACGTTATCGAGGCTAGAAGTAAGTTACTGGACACGATAAAACGAAGTCCTCGAATAAATCTGTCGAGATGCGTTCATCACACTGCCAAAGCATCCAAAGGGAAAACGCGATTGCCGGTTCTCGGCAAATTAAGCTTAGCCGCGCTAAGCGTTACGAGTACGTGTGCCATGCGCTTGTTTTATTCGCGCAAAGTCTTTTGTAGCTCGGAACCTGCTGTACTTGGAATTATACAAAACACCGCGCCCGAAAATCATTTTTTATTGCGGCGCCTCGTCAAATATCTTTTGCCTCATTTATGCTTTTTTCTAATCGCTCTAACGGTAAGTTTCCAAATATATTTCAATTGAATTTTGTTATTCCATTTCCTATATTTCTTTTCGACTAAACAAAATGACAAGAACAATTTTTCCCCTTTTTAGAGTGCTTTTGTCGTTGCCATGTTGAATATCTGGATACCGCAATGCGTCGGACAAGTCATTAACGTTATAACCAAAGTGAGACAAGACGTCAAGACCGGCTACGAAGATAGTTATTCCTTGACCAGTGTCTTTCAACAACTTGCCAATCCTGCTCTCAAGTTGGCGCGCATGTACGTAGCTCAAGTATGTAAATTATGTATATGATACATAATTCTCGGATTTTTATTGAATAGTATCAAAATTTATGTCGTTTGAAGGCAATGAAAATGATTTTTTTGTTATCTTAATAATCTTCAAAAATCAATTCTGATTTTATTACATTTTTAAAATAGTAAAGAATCAATATTTATAATAAACTATACAATACAAAAAGAAATGGAAATTCTGTAGAAAAAGTTGAACGATAAGTATGAAAAATAAAAATAACTAGAACCTACAAAAAATGTATATTTCAAAGTAAATTTCATAGGAAACCATAGAGTTGTAAAAAATATATTGCGGATTGAGTTGATGAACTTTGTGTATAGTAACAAAAAAAATGTCCTGTTTTGCAAATCTGAATTGGCGAACCAAAATTCAATAGATTCCAAAAAACGATCAACTTTGTTGCATTATGGAACGAATGTTTAAATCGTTTCATAAAACGATGCTAATTATACCAAATCCGAGATAAATTCGCAATTAGTTGAATCAGCAATCAATATTAATTGAAACAATAATATTACGGATTATTACATGGTAAAGTAACAATTTAAATATTTGCAGGCTCTCTTCACATTTGCATACATTTATACTCTCTCGTGCGTGGGCGAAAGGGTAGCCGTTCAATTACGTCAGGACTTATTCAAATCGATAATAATGCAGGATATTGCATTTTTTGATAAACACCGTACGGGAGAGATTATAAGCCGCTTAACGAGTGACATACAAGAATTAAAGAGTTCTTTTAAAACGCTGATTTCTCAAGGTTTACGAAGCATTACACAAATCGTTGGTTGCGTCATATCAGTTATTGTGATATCGCCCCAGTTAACTGGGGTCATGGTATTGTGCATGCCAAGCATTATATTTGTTGGTACTTTGTTGGGAAGGAGTTTAAGAAAATTGTCCAACAAAGCGCAAGAACAGATTTCGAAATCGACTGCGATATGCGAGGAAGCGATTCAAAACATGCGAACGGTAATAACACAATTCGACATGATATTTTTATTCGACAATGAATTGATGAATGGTTGAGCTTCACAAAAGATACAGAAGAGCAATATTTTGAAATTTGATAATTAGAAGAAAAAAATTATGTCGAATTTACACAAAACTACTTTCCTTATTCTGATCATTTAGACAAAGTTTAAGAAAAATGTTGACATTTCATCGAAAGTGTTAAAAATAAAACGAAAGTACGAATATACGAAATATTTGTTGTTTACAGGTCAGAGCGTTCGCTGGCGAGGAAAGAGAGATAGAATCATTCGGTCTAGAGGTTGAAAAAGCGTCGTTGTTGTACGAGAGGCTGGGCCTGGGAATTGGTCTTTTTCAGGCAGGAACGAATCTCTTTTTGAATGGAATAATCTTGTCGACACTGTATTTCGGTGGTCATTTGATGTCGAGTGGGCAATTATCAGCAGGAGATTTGATGGCATTTTTAATGGCAACACAAACGATACAGAGGTCGCTGACGCAACTGTCTTTATTATTTGGAACTTATGTGAGAGGGTCGAGCGCAGCGTCTCGCGTATTCGAAGTATGTTTGTCCAAGATTAAGGATTGTTTATGTCGCACGTGTCAGATGTAATAACCGAATGAGAAAAGATATTTTATAGTGAAACACGTACAGTATTTAGACATGCCACCAGCGCCCATGATGATTGGCGGCCAGAACGTCGACGGTAGTTCATTCGTTGGTAACATCGAGTTCAAAGACGTCACATTTAAATATCCAACTAGACCGGATGTGAGCGTTCTCAGTGGCTTCGATCTCACTATTCCGGCAGGAAAAACTGTTGCAATCGTTGGTTCTAGCGGAAACGGCAAATCCACAGTTGCTGCTCTGCTGGAAAGGTCAGCTATGAGAAGAAAATATAAAATTATGTATCGAATCAATTTTTATGGTGTTTTTCTCGCTTTTCAGAATGTACGACGTCAACGGTGGCGCGATAACGATCGATGGCAAGGATATTCGCTCCTTTAATTCTAGAGATTTACGAGGCCGTGTTCTGGGCTATATTGATCAAGAACCCGTCCTATTTTCTACGAGCATTATGGAAAACATAAGATACGGTCAAAACGGAGCAACCGACGATGAGGTCCCAATTTTTATTATGTTTAATTCCAATTAAATATATCGTTTTTATTATATTAACTAATTCAACAAATTCAATGTTATCCTTTTAATTTTATACCTGTAACTAGGTCATCAAAGCTGCCAAAGAAGCAAATGCCCACGATTTTATCACGGGTTTCCCACAAAGCTACGAAACCCTCGTTGGTGAACGTGGGACACAACTTTCCGGAGGTCAAAAACAGCGGATAGCGATCGCTCGAGCGCTTATAAAAAGACCTACGATTTTAGTTCTCGATGAAGCTACAAGGTTAATCTTTTCCAGCCTTTTAAATGCTGATATTTTACGATTCAACTTCACTACGCATGGGTCTGTGTGACCCAGAACTTTCTTTCGCTGACATTTCCGAATATAATTCGAAAATTTTAACCTTTTTTTCGATCGGATTATAAGAAATTGAGCATGGAGGTCACTATAGTTATGATTGATCACTGATTTTTGAGATATTGTAAAAAAAACATTTTTCCGGTTAAAAAAAAACATGTTTTTGCATGCGCCCCTCGAATACATAAATTACAATATTCTTCATTATGTTTAATTGAAATTTTTTTGAATGATTTGTCTTACTTTTGTGCGAACAGTGCCTTGGATTACGAAAGTGAACGAGTCGTTCAAAAGGCCCTGGAAAATGCAACGAAGGGCCGAACTGTTTTAATAATTGCTCATAGATTGAGTACTGTTAAGGGGGCAGATATGATTGTTGTTCTGCAGCGCGGAAATATAGTAGAAGTAATGCATTCTAATTAATAATATTCTTATTATTTTATCATCCGAATATATATTCCTTTTTGACAACACTTTTCTTGATATTACAGATGGGAACTCACGCCGACCTAATTGAGAAAAGAGGAGCTTATTTTAGTCTCATCAGACAAGAAGAAAATGAGAAACAATGACTGGATCGAATTTCAGACAATAGAGATATATTGTGTAAGAATTTACTATGAGAGAATTAAATGAGCAGTTCAATATTTAATTTCAAATTTCCTTCTTCCTTTCCTGTGACTTGTTCATTAATAACATTGAAATATAACAAATTTTCAAATATTTACTCGAAAAAAAAGTTAATATCAGTTGAATTCCAATTTTTTAATTTTCGTTTATAAGTTTTAAATTGACAAAAAAATATTTTCGAGTCAAATATAAAAACGCAATTGAATATTTGTATTTCAATCATAATTATAAAATTGTTTATTATTAACCAAATATAAATAAAACATTAATTTATTACATAATAAATATACCGAAAAAAGTCATTGCAAGGTTATTTTCATAGCATAGAAATTAATATATAAATAAATTTAAAAAGTACGATTTTTTGGATTTTCATTCAATATGATCAGTATATATTCATTTTTTTGGAATATCGTTTAGAATGAAACAGTTCTTCGAAAAAAAAAAAAAAACAACGATTTCGTTCGTAATGATAGCCATTCATTTCGGTATGTAATTTGGCCTTATATAAGTTACAGAGTATGAATGAACGTAAAGTAGCGTAACTCAGCTCGTAAAAATGTTATTGCTCGGTCTTGGCAGTGGTTCTCATTAGGCATTGTTCCCAAAC
This sequence comes from Rhimphoctona megacephalus, assembly GCA_963989365.1. NCBI lineage: Eukaryota > Metazoa > Arthropoda > Insecta > Hymenoptera > Ichneumonidae > Rhimphoctona > Rhimphoctona megacephalus. Next base: position 24,770,435 of record OZ022416.1, on the reverse strand, counting down.
AGTATCAAAATAGCCGCGCGTATGTTTTTTTCTTTTAGAACGGATTTATTCCGCGGGGCGTTTTTTGGCAGGGATTTACGCGAGTAATGTCAAAAAGTGGACGTATCGTAAAAATTTTATTATCGTATAAAAAGGAATAAGTGGGGAAAAAATGCAAAATTACGATATACTGATACAGGAGATCGAAGCGATCGATGATTATTTGGGTCCGACATTTAGGTGAGTTAAATATGGGAATTACGATTAAAAACATTATGTAGGTTATAAGTTTTGGTTTGCTGCTGTCAAAATACGCGGGGGTGGTTAAATAAACCCCTTTACGCAGATGCATCGGCCGCGTGTGCGCAATACAAGGGTTGCTCCAGTTAGGGGTAGTTTTTCGCGTTCCCGGCAACGAAACAAGACACACGAATTTTTGTTTTTTTTTTTTCCATTCTCCCGACTCGGAGCGCCCTCGTAAAAGATTGTCATTTGACACAAAAACATGTCAAAATTGACACTTGCTCAGATACACAATGTTTTACCAGCCGCAGCACCTAAACACGAACATTTGTTGCTCGAAATTGAATCTTCCGACACTAGTAGTTTAGGCTTGGTTATAAGGTAGCGACAAAGTTTTTTTTCTGACAAACAAACAACTTTTTAATTTTATATTAATTGATGCCGATGAGCACAATTTTCTCAATTTTTTTTCCTACAGAGCCATTTACGATGGACATGAACACCAAAAGTTTATGGAAAAATTGGATGAACGTGTCAAAACCCATGACAAAGACATTGAACGCATGTGCAATCATCATTATCAAGGATTCATCGATTCCATCAGAGAACTTCTTCAAGTGCGCTCCCAAGCGCAAGAGCTCAATGTTAGTTGCAACAAAACTCCATTTTTTGATTGACACGCACAGTTATTTTTTAAAAATAATTTTTATTCTGCTTTTAACTATATCCATTTTTGCTGTTCGTTATGTTGGTTTTTTTGGCTTGTTTCAATCGATAAAAAAAAAGATACATTTTGCTTTTGAAAGACTAACTTTCAGATTCTTTCGTTTTAATAATAATTATGTGTATATGCGTTTTTCTTCTTATTTGGGTTTTTTGGCTTGTCCGTATTAAAATTTGGACATTGGTCATTGGTAAATTTTTTTTTGTCCTAAGGTCAATAATTTTTTTATACGACAATTTTACAATAAATATATCTGTTTTTTTTCTCTTTCCAGGGTGAAATTCTTGAGTTGGACAAACGCATAAGCGCCTCTACTACAAAAGTGATAACGCAAGGCGAAGAACTCGTAAAAGCTCGAAAAGTTGAGAGCAACATGGCAGCGGCAGTGGATAGTCTGACAATGTGTTTACCCGTTCTCGCTGCTTACGCAAAACTTCAGCGACAGCTCAAAGACAAACGTTATTATCCTGCCCTGAAAACTCTCGAACAATTGGAAAATCACGATTTGCCTAAAGTCACGAATTACAGATTTTCCTCACAAATTACCGAACAAATACCTTTGTAAGTCATATTTTTCTTTTTCAAAATTTATCAACTATTCTTGTATTTCAATTGATTCTCAATTTTTCATTTACAGATTGCGTGAAAATATCAAAGAAGCATCGATGTCTGATTTGAGAGATTTCTTGGAAAATATAAGGAAGTATTCTCCCAAAATCGGAGAGGTTGCTATGCGACATGTAAGTTTACAAGAAATTTTAAATAATTAATTCATAGGAAAACAATTCCAGTTGAAAAAGTTTTTGAAGAACTTACATAAAATCTATCAAAAAGAGATATAGAATTATTTTAAATAACTTTTTTTCAGACGGCTGAACAACTTGTGAGTGAAGCTGAAATTATCGGCCGAAAGAAGAAAAAGCTTCAGTCAAGTTCATCGACCACCGACGAAGAAGAATTGAGTGCTCAAGATCTCATGGATTTTAGTCCAGTATATCGTTGCATGCATATTTACACTGTCCTTCGTGAGGGAGATACGTTCAAGGCATATTATCAACAGCAACGGAAACAACAGGCGCGATTGGTTTTGCAACCACCGATAAATATGGTAAGCTCTTTCATTTACATGAATGCAAAAATAAATGACTAAGTAAAAAATAAGTATTCAATTTTTGTTCCATTATCGACGACTATCGCTATTTTTTTTAATTTTTACTTTTTGAAATGAAATGAATTATTCGAAACATTGAGATCAGCTGATTATTATTATTTTATTTGATTTGTTTACTTTAGGCAGTGATTTATATGTTTTCGCAACGGATCCAAATAAAAAATCCATTCATTTTTTACATTTTTTTCTGTTTGTGGAAAACTGATAAGTATAAATTAATTAATGAATAAATAATTTATTTATAAATATTTTTTTTTACAATTGCAGCACGAAAGTATCGTCGGATATCAAACTTACGTTCACGGAATTCTGGGATTTTTTGTGGTCGAGGATCACATATTAAACACTGGAAATGGTTTAGCGACTCGTTCGTACCTCGAGGAACTTTGGGCAATGGCATTATCGAAAATTGTTAATGCTTTAAGAACGCATTCGGTAAGCAATACGTCGCGTTTTTTTCATAATGACGGATTCAATTTTTTTATGATTTCGTTTCTTTTTAGGCCTATTGCACAGACGCTGTGCTAATTTTGAAGATAAAAAATCTCATAATGCTCTTCAATACGACACTCAGGGTGAGTATTTTTAAGTATTAATTTTGCTACCGAATTTTCAATTATAATCACACCTTTTTTCATGATTTTTATAATTAGAATTATGGATATCCCGTGGGCCAACTTTGGGAATTACTTCAAGAGATTCGGGTCCATTACAACGAAGTTCTTATGCAACACTGGGTTCAAGTTTTTCGCGATATTTTGGACGAAGATAATTTTCTACCGATTCAAGTAATTTTTTTCCTGTTTTGAGAGGAAAAATGGATTTTCGTTTTTCTTTTTGCTCCAAAATAACTATTCTTTTCACAGGTTACGACTCAGGCCGACTACGACCAAGTTCTTCAATCATTTCCTTGCCACGACGAGGAATTACAAAAAGCAGATTTTCCAAAGAAATTTCCGTTTTCCGTCATGGTACCGAAAGTTTATCAACAAGTCAAAGAATTCATTTATGCCTGCCTCAAATTTTCGGAAGATCTCAATCTCACGCAAAACGAAATTGATGAAATGATTTGCAAATCCACTAATTTGCTGTTAACGAGAACCTTCAGCGGTTGTCTCTCTTCTTTGTTTCGTAAACCCTCGTTGGCTCTTTTACAAGTTGTACAGATTATTATAAACACCGGATATCTCGAAAATTCAACCAAGTACTTGGAAGAATTTGTCTCCAATATTACCGGGTAAAACATTTTTATCAACTATTCGAAAATATTCGATTCGTACTGTTTCCAACAAAAAATCTCGTGCATAAAAAAAACAATTTTAAAAAATTCAAACGCATTGCTTTATGTCATGGGAAATTTGTCGTTTTTTCTGAATCGTTTGTATTTAAGAAACAGCTTCGTCACTAACTTCAACACTTTTTTAATGTATTGTTGGATTTTTTTTACCAAAATATAAAAATTGCGATTATTTATCCATTGTTTCGAATTTTAATTTGAAACAGTTGAGAAACAGAGAGAAAATTCAAAAACATCGCTGTTTTCAAATTCTGATGGAAAAGAAATGCAGCAAATCTTTAAATATTTTTGATGACTGCGAGTTCCTAAAAAAGAAATATTTTTTGACAGAACTCCTCACGAAGGTCAATTGAGCTGCGGAGGTGTAAAATCAGCGATGTTCAGGGTAGCGAGAGACGACGCTGAGAAACAAATTTGTGATAAACTGAAACAAAAATTGGATGAATTTTTGGAGCTTGAGAATTACGATTGGAACTTGGCCGAACCGCAAGGACACGCCTCGGGTTTCATCACCGACTTAATAGCTTTTCTTCAAAGCACATTTACCTGTTTCACCAATTTGCCTGTACGTATCATTCCCAGTTCACAATACTAAATTTTTAATTCCATTTTTTTGGCTCGCGAATGTCAAAAACAAACTAAATTGGCGGAATAATCGAATTATTGAAATTTTTCCTATCATTTTCAACTTCGTTGATATATTTTCGCTTTTTATTTTGTCCCAAAACATTTTTCTACGAATTGTTTGATTACATGGACGAATATTTGGCGGTACAAAACACCTCTTAACTGCAACTAAAAAAAATTATAGTTAAAAAAAATTCGTTAAGAAAAACCAATGTAAAAAATACGATCAAGTTCTCTTTAAATTTTCATACTTGTTCGAATTTTTAGAATGCAATTTTTATTTACAGGCCGAGGTTGCTCAAGTCGCTTGCAGATCGGCGTGTTCGCATATTGCGAAATCTATTTTAGGTATATTAGTTAGCGAGGATTTGAAACAAATATCCATGGGCGCCCTTCAACAAGTAAATTTAGATACGATACAGTGCGAACGTAAGTAAAAAAAAAACTGTTAAAAAAGCAAATCCACGAGATATTTTATTGCTCGTCATTTTTTTAAATGATTTATTATTTGATTATAGAATTTGCTGCTTCGGAACCTGTCGTGGGTCTACCTGAAGGTGCTTTATTACAGTATTTCGCACGATTGCGTCAATTGCTCGATCTATTTATGAGCTGGGACTGGCCTACTTATTTCCATGATTATGGCCACGAATCCAGCAAGTACAACTTAGTGACGCCAAATATGGCTGTACTTTTGCTCGAAAAGTGAGTAATTTCTTGTACGAAAATATTTATCGGGCTAAAAGAGAATATTTGAAAAATTGCTTTGAAAATCATTTGAAATAACACAAAATTTGAAAAAGAATCATCATTTAATTGAATTTAAATTTCAAAGAAAAATGAAATTCGACTTTGTTTAGTAGTAAAGTTAAAAAAAAATTATAACGGGCAAAAAAAGTACAATTTTTATTCTTGTTTGTACGTTTCAATGTTTCGTGATCCTTTTTACTTATTTTTACAGTGAAATATACTTTGCAATTCTTCTCATGCAAACTGAATCTATTACAAAGTAAAAATTCTATTTTTATAACCTTTTCTTCATTTTTGGTTTTCTAGATTGCGTGAGTCGGACAAAAAGACGGTGTTTTCTGTACTGAAAAAGAGCGAAAGGGACAAAAAGAAATTGCTCGAAACCGTATTGAAGCAATTGCGCCAATTGGCGCAGACAACGCAGCAGTGAACGAAACTCTTACGTAGAAATTCGAGTTTGATCAATTTCGAGCAACGACGAAATCAATTTTGTAGTTTTAACGATATGTTTAGCAATACTTTCAAGGATCTTTTGTAGATAAATTATGGCAAAAAGTGATATTGACTGGAAATTTCAAAACTTTATGATACACCCCTTAAAAAGAATCGAGCATCGGAAAATTATTGAAATTTATTTTATACTAATGATGTGAAGAACTTATTAACAGATCGCTTGATAAAACGTTCAATGATAATTTTTTCATATTATAAAATTAAGGAATAATTTATTATTTATTATTATCATTAACATTATTAAAAATCAGTGTCTCATATGTTCGCTATGTTAAATATTTCTTTTTTATTTTCATCGTATCGCAAAATCAGAAAATTGTAATGAAATCAAACTTTTAGCTACAATTGTTTGAAAAAGGGTCCTTAAATGAAGAATGTTATATGAACTAGTGTAAATAGTTGTAAGATATTTTGCGACAATGCACAGTGATAAGCCCCAAAGAATTGAGGCCCATAGATGAATCATTGATTACTCAATACGACACAAAATGTCTTGTAAAAAAACTATGAAAAGTATATTTATTTGAATTAAAAAAAAAGTGGGACAAGTAAACAATAATTTGTATGTTTTTTTTTTCAGTTCCTGGTACATTGATCATTTTAATCGTTCGTTTTCGTCGGCATCATTATATTACATTCATATGACTTGCATATTGTACAATATTTGCAGAGAAAATGATTTGTTTTCGTTTTTTTTGTTTCTTTTCATTTTATTATCGGTTAAAGTATAAAGTTCCCCAAATCAGTGTGGCCACCACACAACTTCTGGACTCGAGTGTGTCGCGTTACGTTTTTTATTTTGTTCATTTTTTTTTTTATCTCGTACTTATAATATTTCAAATCCCCCATTTATATACCCTACAATTTGACAAACTTAGCATATCGAGTATTCGAAATACCAAGAAAGCATCGATATGCAGGTAATTAATTATATTAGGAATCATAAAATTGATTAAATACAAATCAGCAATGTTTCTTTATCTTCCTTCTCATTAAAAAATGGCGCCGGGTATAGGTTCTGTTGTTGTTGATAATGTTAGTTTTTTTCTCTCTGTAATCGAATAAATCGCCTAAACATTTTTTTTACTCAGGTAAAATGAATCATTAATAATATGTGTGTGTGTGTTTATGTTTACCAATCATGATGCATGTGGCACAATTTAATTGCAGATATAAATTATAATGAGCGGAACTAATCGTAACTTATGTCCGCGTCCACGTCCTCGTGTAGCATGGAATACTTGTTGGAAGCTACAAAATTCTGTAGACCATAAAAAACATGAAATTAATATTTATCATTCTTCTTTATATTTCATTGAAAGAAAATGTTGAATATTATTATTCATCTTTTCTTACCGGAGCTGGATCATCGGTGGCCTTTGGCATTGGAGGAACACCGTCCTGCCTGTCTCGTTCTTTGCGTTCCCTGGTGAAATAATTATTTTGAAAAACAATGAAGAAATTGTTGGAAGGATAAAAATATCTCGCGATTAAAGACGAATAACCGATTATTTTACCTTTCCACACCACGAGACTCACTCGGCTTTGGACCACCACGTGGTGCCGACGATCCGGTTCGCGCAGACGCAGGCCCGCGCGAATCGTTGCGCCCATCTAGTCAACATTTAAAAAAATTATCGTTTATTCAGTTCCAAAAACTGCAAATAAAACAAAGTAATACCCGAAATTTTTATTTTATTGCATTATTGATATTGTTGGAAAATTCTCACCAGAACGTCCAGAACCCGGAGGATGACGAACCGCAGGTCTGTCAATCTGTCGTTCTCCTCTGTCCTCCTCCGAACGCCATGCCGGACGAGGCCTGTCTTTCTCATTCTCGCTACGTCCTTCCTGAAAAAATTTTTTTTGAGTCGTTCGCCAATGAAAATATTTGTGAAATTTCACACTAAAATATTGTTCATCAATAAAAATTTCAACTTATTTTTGGTCTTTTTTTATATTTTTATCGTAACGAACGATTCGCCATTAAGGAATTCATAAAATAAACTCACTCCATTGCGTTTTACCCAACCTCCTCTCTCTCCTCTTTCTCCTCCTCCTCCTTCTCTTGGTGGAACTTTGCGTTCTCTATTTATATTCAAAAATATATAAATCAATCAATGTTTATATAAAAAAAGATTAATATTATATTCATCTTTTTTAAATATTTTCAACTATATTATGTTTTACAAAATATTTTATATTATCGAACATCCAAATAATCATTTATTTTTAATTGACGTGAATATCTAGAGATGGAACAGCCAAGTATAATAATGCGAGCCCAAAATTTCATTCGCGTGGTAAACAAAAATTGATTTTTACACATTTTTCAGATTGAATGTGTTACTCCGTGTCACGAGCTATATAGATGCCAAGTTTGGCAACGATTCGTTCATTGGTTACAGAGTTATAAAGTAATTTATAAATAAAATTTCGAATTTATAATATTATTAGGATGATTATTTCAGTTTTTCGTAAATTCGATATAATTTAAAAAAAAAATTATAAAAATCATACCCTTCTTCAGCTTTTTTTGCAAGACGTTCCTCAATCTCACGCTCGCGTGCCGTAGTATCGACTGGTTTAGCAGCACCAAAGATATTCGCGGATGGAACCGGTGTCGGTGCGGGTGCCGATGTCGGAGCCCCAGCTAGTGTCTCACCTTCGGACCCTGCTTTTTCCTCCGCCGCATCATCCTTCACGACAAGCGGATCAATCGGTTTTGTTCTTGGTTGCAAGTTCAACTTCACGCGTGTACGTGCTTCAGCGGCTATTCAAGGAACAATGAGGGATTATATTTTTTTGCAAACTCCAAAAAAATGGAGCAAATTGACAAAACCACTCGGTACGACGAAAAAAGAAGAAATTGTCTGAATATTTCTTGGATTATTTTACACAACCGATTTTTTAATAACTCTTTTGTATCACTATTATTGTTATTACTGATAATCAATATTTTTAACGTGTTGAATTTAACAAAATAAAAGTGGTTTTTGATAATTGAAGAGTGGAAAACTCACGAGCAGCCGGTTCCGCGGTGGATGGGCGTGACGAGAGTCTGTTGCCCCAATCGGATTCGCGATCACCGCCAAAGTTGCGATCTCGGTCACGATCACGGTCGCCGCCGTAATTACGACGAGGTCCGAAGCTGCTACCGCCGCCTCGATCACCCCGATCACCTCGATCGCCTCGATCGGAGCCCTCGCGGTCTCTGCTGCCGCGATCACCAAAACGCGAAAATTCACGGTCTCTATCGTCGCTGCGAAAACCACGGCGATCACTGAACGACGAACCACCGCGATCGGGAAGATCTGGAAGAGGAGCACGACCCTCTCGCCAAGCACCGGGTCTGTTGTCACTCGCGGAGCCTGTATCGATAAGAATTTACGACCCGGGCGTTAATATCATCGCAAAAATTTAATACGATCAGAAAAATCGAAACAGAAACGGATAATTTTCGTTTATCGAATCATTCATAACTCAAAGAGTCATATCGAATCAGATAAATTGAAAATAAAATCAATTTTCAGATTTTCTCACCATTTTCAAGCATAATATATATACAATATCGTTTACAACTTTTAAGGGGTTACATATGTCCAGAATTTTCCAAACAACGATTTTTTATTGCTTATGCAAGTCTTTAAGAACATGAAAAAATAATTTCCCTCAAAAATTCTACTCGGTGACAACCTAATAACGATAAATGCGACCGCTTTTTCCCAACTGTTTGCGCCATAGTCGACATAGTAACTCAAAGAGTGGTCAATACATTTTGATCGTTTTTTCTTCAATTTCGAAACTGTTTTGTCCATAATCTGTCAAGCCATTTTTTATATTTTATTTAAAAACATTATTATAAACAATTAACGATTCAAACTTTTTGTGAACAACGCATGCGTAATTATAAAAGGCCACAAATGCTTATTGTTTTTTTTAATTTAAAGATTTAGCTCAGCAGGCTATAACGACAACGCTACTTTAAATGTATTTTTTTGATTTTTTACGATCAACACCATCGCTATCGTGTTGAATTTACTGGGAAGAGAATTTTGAATAAATTTGTTTCAACACCTAAAGGATCAAAATGTTAATCCGTGTAATCGGTATCTTGTATTTCTTTTTTCTAATGACCTTGAAAAAAAATCCTGAAAAACATCAATTTTGATGGGTGTTGGACATATGCACCCCCTTAAAAACATTCGACGAAAGTTAACCAAAAGTTCACAAGTTCAGAGAGTGGCAGGGCAATTTTCCCAAAACTGAACGTTTAAAATCGATGAGCAAAAAAACTCGAACTACTACATGCATTTACTTAGAATTTTTTATGCTTCTTATACATAAAATAAAGCAGTCTCGGATCGAAGGATTTCTGTTTAATTGGCTCTTCGATTAATATTGAAAAATGTGAAAGATTCAACTCACTGTCGCGTTCTTCACGTCGATCTTTATCGAAGCCACCGCCACGACTGCGAAAACGATCGTTGTCGCCCGAGGGCTCGTCACGCGGCCCACTTCTCCAATCCGAGTTGCGATCCGCATCGTCGTAATTATCACGACGTCCGTAATCTCGATTCATTCCCATACGACCCCGTCGATCCTCGCTGTTGCTATTCGAGACCTCGATTCTCACGCGTCTGCCTTTGATGGTCTTCAAAATACCGATTTTATCAGTTACTCATTTACATAAACTCATATTTGTTTTTTCTGGTTTTTTCATATCGATTTGATGGTTTCATACGTCAAAATTAATTTTCTATTTGTTGGAAGGTAAAATAACTGAAAAATACCGTATTTGTTAGCGACAGAGCGTCGATCAGACTCTGGCGATCTTCAAAATCGACATATCCATAACCCTTGGGTCTGTTCGTGTCCTTGGGAAGACGCATATTTGTCACCTGTAATTACAATGGTTTTCAACAGTGGGTTAATTGTAAAATCGAAAAATATAATTCATATATTCTTTTTTACGTACAATATTACTACTTTCTGATTTGGACATTTTTTGAGCGTATCTCAAATATTTGCAAAGTAAAAATGTTGCAAAAAAACCTTAAACAACTGAAAATATCAAAAATATTGATTTCTTTAAAAAGAGCAAGTTCAATATGTAAAAGTTATTTATCTGCAGGAAATTCTTAGGAAAATTTTAACACAATGCAATATTTAATTTTTTTTCAACATGAATGATATTGTTTCTGTATGAATTACTTAGTGAAATATTAACAAGGTGATGCCAAACTCAGGTGTCCAGAATATTTTTGTTAATAATGACCTGCATGTCGGCAAAGAATTCTGCAAGATCCTCTTCGAGCACGTCGTACGGCAAATTGGAAACATAAGCGACGAATGGTGGATTAGTTGGAATATTTTCTTCATCGACACCAGGACCCCGAGCAGCTCGAGGTGCAGTCGGTAAAACGACAGGTTCTTGAGGTTTCCTCGAAGTATAAATGTCTGTCGGTTGATAAGCGTTAGTTAATTCAGTGAACTGTCATAACTTATTTTCATTTTTCAATTATTTTTGTACTTTTGATTCAACAGGATAGTTTTTGATGGTTCGATATTGACCAGGTTGTAACGTACATTGTACTTTTATATATTAACAGGAACAGGTTAATTAAAAGTTAATTTTTATCTAATTAACTTGGAAAAGGATAACAGAAAATATTTCTCTTGCTTTTTGTACTCAAACAACTCATTCTTTCTCATATTCTGAAACATTAAGGCCTGGTTCCACAACTCGAGATTTACGCTGTTCAAGAGTCAACCCATAGGCTTTTCCTTCACTAAACCTGGTTTACCGATTTAAACTTGAGTTGTAAAATCAGGTCCAAGGAGGTAAATATTTTTACATACTGATGAAACTTTTCTGTTTGTCTCTTGATGAAGTAAATATTTCTATAGTTTTTTATGTAAACGAATTAGTTTTTTATTTCTGTATATTACAAATATATTTTTCAGTATTATTATATTTAGGTGTGATAATTTGGTTTTTATATTTGCCTGACACAGAAATAATGTTTAAAAAATTGTTTATTCTGAAGAGATAATTATCAAATATTTGTTTATGTTAGTGAAAGAATATTTCTTGTAATCCATATTCACAAGTTAATTAGATTTAAGCAAAATTTTGATAAATTTGAACGACCTTGTAATATTAATACTAACCTAAATGAAAAACAAATAAAAGAGCGGAGGTGCTTAATAATAATAAAAACTCACCATTGTCATCGTCAACTTCATCGGCCCAGCTTGTAACTTTAATAGGCATGGCAGGCATGCCTCCAGGAGTCTCCGGTATAAAATCTGTCAGCGGGATTTTTTCCCACTTGCTTTTTTTCCCCTTTTTGCCTTCTATAAAAACAGAAAGAGAAAAACAATCTTTTGAATGGGCGATTGAATATGAAAGGAAGCAAAGGTTACATTATTGGTACGTAATAAGAGGCAATACTGAAAAAGCATGACCAGTCCCAATGCCATGGGTGTTTGGTTATGCGAAAATTGAAGCGTGAAATCCATTGTAAATAAGAGGCTCAACCGGACCAATTGATTTATAAAATATCGGTGCCACTACGATTTAAAACGTTAACATTGTTATTACTCACTCGAAGCCATGATTTCTGGCTTGAAATTTGAAAAATCCAATCGAGTTCGCAAATCGGTACTGCACACGACCAATTCCTGGCTCCGTAAGGCATGAATTGCAGCTACAATAGATGCATGTTTCAAATCGTTGAAAAAGACAACTTTTCCAAAGTGTTTATAACTGTGATACGGGAGATGGCGCAAAAAGCAGAAAAAACAACACGTTAGATCATGTCACAACGGAATATTTCTAGCGACGCGAGTATTCGATTGGTCGAGGGTGCTGAGAGGAATAAAGTTTTGCACGATTTTTAACTCGATAGATGGCGCCATTGGTTAACGAGAGAGGTCAATTTTTCCTTACGGAAAGATTTTTGTTATTAAATTCCATTTAAACTGTGCAAATAAACTAAAAAGTGAAGGAAACCCTACTCAGGTAAGTTGCTAGATCTATTGGAACAAAAACCATTCCGAAATCGAATAAGCACCAAATGCTGAAAACAATCGAATAAATCGTCGCACTTTAAAGAGCGGTCGAGAGAGAGCGCCACTATGGCATCAAAACCGCACGTCTGACATAAAAGGTAGCGCGAGGAGTATAGAAGCACAGACAAAAAAAGTCGACAGAATACGAGACACCCCTTTTTACAAAATTTATACATTCAACATACAGATAAATATTTTTTTATGGGATACAGCATTTCTGATTGTGCAATGATACGGATAAAGGAACAATTCGAGGCTAAATTTGGGCTAGAGATCAAGGATGATCCTCACAACTTGTTGAACAATATGGTCGACGCTAGAGCGTGCTATAAACCCAGCGAGAGAGTAAGAACATGCTTTCGACACCATTTTTTTCTTTTTTTTAAATTATTTTTCATGTGCAATATTCAATGGCTCGTGATATCTAGATGTGCATTTTCAATGTCAAGAATCACTTTAAAGAGAAGAAAAATAAATGTCTAGTTTTATAATGTTATTCGTTTTACTTATTGATACTGCTTATTATTATTTCAATTGTCTGTACGTTCTCATATTATGTAGAAAATGTGATTATTTTAGTACATAAGACCGAATTAATGAATGTTCGCTAATAAGTATTCGTCGTACGCTGCATTTATATAGTTTTTATTTAGATTGAATTTTATCAGCACGTTTTTGTTATAATTATGATTGTTATTGTTATTATTATTATTATTTATATAAATGATTGAATACACGATATTTGTACATATATCTAAATATTCAATACGACGCTTGTGCGACCTTTTGATCTTTTTCCTATCGCCCCTTGCCCCTCTCCTAACAAATAAAACATAAATATCGCGTCTTCCATATACAAAACGGTTAAATGACTCGGGTCTTAAGAAATAAGAGGTGCTCTATTTGACAGAAAAAAACGATACCCCTTCTCTTTCTATGATTATAAAAAGGGTCATTGGGCTCTTCATTTCCGCGGAGCAACCGACCGCATTTTTTTCTGTTATTTGTCTTGTGAGCTTAGAACGAATTGTACCGTCAGTTCGAAGACCTTATTCTCTTTTGTAGGACGTCGTTCTTCATAAGATATTCCACCCTCGTACAGTGTCGTAGACGCGATAGCCCTTCGTCCGACAACGCGTGTTTTTTGTCCTTCGATCCCACGTTCAAAGCGCGTGATACAGCTGGGAAATACACGCGCGTTTCAATGCTTACAATTGTTCAATCTTTTGTACTCGAATGGAATTTTTCCTTTTTTTTTTTATCAATGACCTCTATGAGGAACGGGGCAACGAATCGGGAACGCGCATACCGGAATACAGTAATTAGGACGAATTAACGTAGTGGACTTTTAATCAGTCAATCAGCGAGCTCGTCCGAGTGCTTCGTACGATAAGGTACGAAGTTTTGAAAAATGTGATTTTTTTAACGTAGCGTTTCATTTATATTTTGAATATTGAAGTACAGTTTAATATCAAATTTTCGTTTTATGCGTTACGTCGATTTATTTTCCTATTCATCATCGACATTGTCGTTTTTTCGACGCTTGATAAAAATCGAAAAAAGAGAATTTTTCTCATTTTCCCAAAGTTTTATATCTGAAAAGAGCGATTAAGCATACCGGAAACGTATTTTATGGCACGAGTGTCGTAGCAACCGTCCCTTTCCTCTACTTCCTGTCATAAGTGATCATTCTGTATCGTTTTTACTTAAGGGCACGAGGAAACTGACGTAAAACCCGTATCGCATAAGGGCACGGGAAAACTGACGTAATAAAACACGTAATATTTATTATCCGTATGAAAATGGGAAAAAAATAAAATACTGAAAGCGGCAAATCGTCTCCTCGTCAAAACTTAATTTTAATCGACTTTAGAACTTTCGATTTCTATCGAAATTGATAAGTTTGCGATTCATATTCATTCATCTAATAACGACTAGAATCATGAGGGCTAAAAAGCAATAAAAACGAGGGGGGGAGATTATGCTTCCTCAGGTTTCGATCTACTTTCACAATAAGGCCTGAGGCATGCGAGCTCGATCGATTAATGGTTAAATGCACCTCAAGCTTTCGATCGAGACACCGAGCAAAGGGGCTAAATTTCTATAAATATTTATAACACCTTCGCCCTCGTTGGCGTAAGTTCCTATCGTTTCGGGCTTCGCAGACCATTTTACGCTTGTTCTGGCTACGTAACGACAAAATACCTTGACAAACACACGCACGTGTAGTATATAATTAAAACGTTTTTGGAACTCGCGATTCGCTGGGATGCGGGACAGGCGTCAAGCGTGTGCAATTCTTAGAAACGCCATCCTATATACACCAACAATAGCCATCATTTCAAGTATCTAAACATCCATGATGTTTCATTTAAAAAAAAATCGTTAATATTTGTAGTGTTTGATAGTATGTCAAATTGCAGAGTTTTTATTATTATTATTAATTTACACATTAATATGCAAAGAATACAGAATTTCTCGTTGCGTGAAAGTTGTAGCTTTTGTCAACATAACCGCACTTTTTTGCTGCCTGAAACTCGCACTTCTACACTCAAGCCTACAATTTCTCTCGTTTCTTTTCAATTGTAGAATGTAGAATTCTTGAGCTTGTCAAAGTTGTGAATTCCTTACGCAGGGAATCTGAAGTGTTTTCTCATTTTGTTCATTTTCTCTAAGGTGAAATCTGTCTCGTACACACCCGGTAGAATGTCAGTTAACCGAGTTTTAAAACGGTGAAAATAAACACGTTGTGCGTGATTAAACGCGTGCCTGGATCATTTGCGGTTCGACCGGTATTAGAAACCGCTTCTTTATCATGTCGTATATATATGCTGCACAGTATTATATCGATAATGGTCAATCAATCGAAAATCCGAAAGCGGTATTTATTGGTTTCCGATTCGAATAGCGTTAATACAAATATTTTTATGTCGTTTCGTTGAAAATATGATTTATAACATTATTTACGCTCGACTAATTGATAAATTACAAGCCTAATGCTTTTCCCGCGCGAAACAGTGTTTGAAAATTTGTATTAGAAATTCATATAATTTAATTATTATTATTATTATTTTTTTTCAATTTAATATCCACGAAGAAAAAACTATCAAAAAATGCGAACGGTGTGCAAGTTTCGGTATAATTCACATCAAAATAAATTCAATTCTTCTTCTATTCACTATTATGAACATTTGATAAAATTGACGCGAAATTGAAGAGCGCGATAGAAAATAATATTTTTTTTTTGTTCGAGTGTATTATTTTCCAGAACTGTTACGCGTGGACAGTGTTATCTATAAGAAACAATGGCAGGAAAATCGATAAGTCGCAACATATAAACATTAGCTTATATTCGAATGAAAACATAAATATTTTTCTTCGAATTAGCTAGAAATAGTATATTAACCCTAGAACCCCACAATGACGAAAATGTCAAATTTCCTTCCCGAATTAATTTTTTTTAAATCATGCCTTCCATTTTATAGAATTGTCATCATTAAATATTTACAACATGCGACTTTATCAAATACCATTTTCTTCGTTATCAAAAAACGAAGAGAATGGTATACAATTAAACTTTATTATCGCATATGAGGAACATTTTATGCTAAAAAGAAAGTTGGGGTAATTATTTACCCCAGTGTGGGGTTTACGTTGCAAAAAAATAGATTGTGGGGTTCTAGGGTTAAAACATGATAAATATATACAATTACAATAAGTTTTAATAACGGCGTAAGAAGTAGTCGCGGGCCAAAAAATTCGAAGAAAAATAACAAAGATAAAGCGTTTAAAATCCCGAGGAAAAGTGATTTTCTTGGTCGGAGTGGGTTCCCGCAAGCTTCGTGGGTACTACTGCGAAAAGGAATTTTCGTATAACACGTACACATGCACGTAACATGCGTTTTAACGGAGTTGCAAGAGGAGGAAGAAAAAGAAGAAGAGGAAGAGGGCACAAGAAAAAAAAGGGGAAAAAATCTCTCTTCTCGTTGTACAGTACACAATCTCGCTTGGAGGCCTTCATCGGTGCCTCGTGTTTACACTACGTGTCTACAGTATATGTTGAGTTTGTAGCGCGTTCCGCTTCTTGCTATAGTCACGTGTTTCTCGTATATCTCTCGTGGTATAAGCCCCGAACGAACGACGCAAAGTCTTTTGCGGGCTTAGGGTCTTTCAGTAAGAGCTCAACAGTTCGTCCAAGCGCGCGCGTTCTTCTTTCGCGGAATCTTTTCGCCCGTATATACACGCATAGACAAAAATATTCATTTTAACACTTATGCCGAAGTAAATACCCCACGCGTTCTTCCTGCCATTATTTATTTTTTTTTGTAAACCGCGCAATTAGCACGCATTCTAGTCCTGTGTATATTATTTTCTCGTATTTTCGTGACGAAAAAACTTTTCTCTCGCCGAAACACCGCCACGGTTTTAATATTTCAATGAAATTCCATTGTATTTCCGGTTTAATAGCTTGTTATAACGCTACTATTCTCGGTTGGATTTGTTATCGATGGAATGATCTATACGCGTGACGCCGCATCGTAATTGTATAGCACATATATATATATATATATATATATATATATACATATACATCGTTTCGTAGGTAGCCTTACTAAACCTTATATTACCGCATTTTCTGTTCCACAAAATTATTAACGTTATTACTTTTATTTTATTATCTTTCCCATTTACTTTATTATTTTTCATCGATAGAGCTCTGCATTTTCATTATTCTCATTTACGATTTATTTCCATTTCGTTCAATACTACTATTGCCATTTATACTACGATTATTATTACTTTGACCCTTCGTGTACGGTATACGGCTGCATCAAAGACTTAAAAGTTTCAATTCGAACTTTCCCAGTCGATTTTGTTTCAAGCCCTTATGTTTTAGAATCGATAAAAGATTTATTTCCAATTTTCTTTTCAAGAACAACGAAAAATTATTCAAAATTTAATTGGAAAAAAAAAATTGTTGGAAAAATATTGACTTGTCACTGAGATGTTTGAAGTTAAAGCTGCACACGAGTCTCGGACACAGTCTGTACAAAGGGGCCGTTTTATGTCCTTATATTGCGAAGGGTTAATATACCATTATTATTATTTATATTGTTATAGAATTCGTAGTTTTATTTTTTTTTTTTTTCGTTGTTTTTTTCTTCCTTACAGATAAAACGAAGATCATTGTGACTGTCACACTGTGACAAACTTGGGGAGGTACAATATTCGGAGATTGAGTTATATCTCTTTCTCTCTTTCTCTTTCTCGCTCTGTTTTTTTGCCTCTTTGCATGGACTTGCTGCTTGTCAATTACGTCGGTCATTGTCGTCGCACATGACCCCCCTCCCGCCTCCTCTGGCCTGCACCTTCACTACTTCCGAGACCTACGATCGT
This sequence comes from Rhimphoctona megacephalus, assembly GCA_963989365.1. Lineage (NCBI taxonomy): Eukaryota > Metazoa > Arthropoda > Insecta > Hymenoptera > Ichneumonidae > Rhimphoctona > Rhimphoctona megacephalus. Next base: position 24,752,657 of record OZ022416.1, on the reverse strand, counting down.
CAGACAGTCGAACATGACCAACGACAAGCAGGTGAGCTTTGTTGTTATTGTTTTTTTTTTTTACTTCGATACGAAAGTATTCCGGTATCTTATTCGAACGCGCGTCTATTTTTTTCTAATCGATGAAAAAACTCGCCACTCTCACTGCTCGGTTTTTTTAAGCCTGCGTAAAAAAATTCTAATTAGAAGATCCTTTTGTTTTTGGTGCTGCACGCTCCGAAGAAATTTCGATTAAAAAGTAAAGTGAAGATAAAGAAATGGCAATTAGACACGCATCGATCGTCGTAAAAGTTGAAATATACGTTGTAGATGCGAAGTAGAACTCGAATAAAACAGTGTATAGATATATGTACGTTCAAATGTTTATATTTATCTATATATATATATGGTTGTGTGTGCGCAGGAGGTCTGAACGTTTCATACGAGTTGTACATAATTGCACGAATTGCGCGGCTACACTTTACAAGAATTTTCAGACGTGAAAACCGTGTCTTTATGCAGCTAATGCCGCAAATCCAACGCGAATGCCTCGGACGTTCCACCACGTGGCACACAAAAATAACAGAACACTCTTGTCACTTTGAAAGCTCAGAACGATTTTTTGTCTTGGAATTTTGGGTTATAAATAAATTTACGACCGGTCGTAAAGTTTTTTGTTCTTTTTTTCTTTGTTCATGCATTTTTTTCCGGCGATTTTTCATACGGAGATACAAGATATTAATAATTTTCAGTATATCGAGAGTTTGGAAAAAATATTAATTCAAGTAGATCTATAAAAATCGTGGAACTTTATTTTATGCGTTAAAAGGTGAAGCTTTGGATTTCATTTTTTTACGGGAGACGACTTAATCAGGCCGTTCCTCGGCCTGTCGTAGAATAAAAATAAAAAGACCAGCAATTTATCGATTTCGAAGAGATCGATGAAGAGATGCATAATGTTCGCGGTATAAAATTTTTATCACCGGCCTTCTTTCACGAGGAGAGACAAATTGTTGGTGAATACGTTTTGATACGATTTACAATTGATGTTGAATACAATATGCGTGTTTCTCGTATAGTTTCTCTAGGAATTGGCTGACGTATTACGCGGTACTGACGTCATATTTTGGATGAGTTCATGGCAGACGAGAAAAAAAAAAATTACGCGCGTTTTGTCTTCAATAATACATGTGCCGTTTTTTTATAGGACTTCTCCCGCCGATGAGTTCATTTTTCATGTATAGAATCAAAACTTTTTGAGATACAGCAAAAATGCGTAAGACCAGTTTCATAGAGCATACAATTGCCTACAAAAAAGTTCCCGGCGTCATTTTTCTATCTTCATTAGTTTGGGCCTAAATACGCCTTGAAGAGAGACCTTGTTTTTTTTTAGGGTTTCTCATGAGCTAAGTGTCAATATTTGGCAATATTTAGACCCGTGAAAATTCATGTCATTTTGAGTAAAACGTTTCTCATTTTTTTTTTGACGAATAACGTTTTAATTCCACCTTGATCAGCCTCTATATGAGAGTATGTTTTGCAATTAAGCATTGTTTGCCGATCGATACTCCTTACCACGTTGCAACAACATGCGAGTCTTACTGTTTTGACCCGTCGCGTTATTCCAAGCGACCTTTACAGCTCTATTCGTAAGACTCCGTGTTTTCTGCATCGTTTATAAAACAGACAAGTATCGACCGCAGAGTCGCTGGTGGCAAGACTTTGTACTTTTATTGGCGTTCACGGAAGTGCAATTGATACTTCCGGTTCACTTATTACGAATCCAATAAAATAAAAACAATGTAAATTGCTCAATTATGAATCGGATAATAATCGTACGATGTAGGATCTCGATTATATTTCACAAATTATCATATAATTATACAATAATTCAGTGTTACGTACATTTAAACGACATCGCGGTTGTACTAATTTCATAATTTACTCCCACAACTAAAATATGTGTATATTTCGTTTGTGTTACAGTCATGGTTTCGCGGTGTTCGGAGCAGTAAGTTTCGTCACGTTTACGGTGTACCAGCGAAACGCGACAAATGCTACGACAATATAAAAATCACAAAAAACGCCCACGATTCGCAGTTTTGTGCCGTTAATCCCAAGTTCCTCGCTATCGTCACAGAGGTCGCGGGAGGCGGCGCATTCATAGTTTTACCATTAGATCACGTGAGTTTTTTAAACCAATATAAAAACATAAATTTATCTCGTTTATTAAGCGTAATTATTATAATCAATTTAACAATTTCATCAACGAAAAACATCGAGCGCAAACTAAGGAAACGTAACATTCAAAATAAAGAACTCTCTTTTCCGCTATAAAAAATTTATTCCCGGAAATCTTGATATTAAACTCCTTCCGGTAAATTTCCTCGAAATTACGAAATTCTTGGAAATTGAAATGACAAATGTAGCTTTCGATGTTTTACGTTTCGCTGAAGAAAATTCGATGCACGTTTCTTCGAAACTTCTTTATATATATATATATATATATATATATATATATATATATATTCGTCCCTCGTTAAATGTGCATCGCGAGTCTTCATTACGAGTAACGAATGTGCGAGAGCAAATGTGGTTTAGACGTGTGAACAAAGAGGGAACTTGTACCACTGCTCGGAGAGAGAAAATAGTGAAGACGACTAATGCATTAATACACCGCTATACTTTCACTGCTATTTCTCGATGTTAATTGCATCTCGTAAATTCAAAACAAACTCCTCCATCATTCTCATTGTCCAATCTCTCCGTAGATCCATTTACATTCAATATACCACTTTCGTTGCAACTAACGGCCGCAAGAGTGCATGATATTCGTAACGAAGAAATTTCAACAATGTAATGGAGAATTATGCAAATACAAAAAATTTCAGAAAAAACCATTTAGACGACGATAAACTAAGAAAGTTTCATTTTTTATTTATTAAAAAGCAACAAAATGACTTACAATAAAAAATAAAAAAATTTAGCTACAGAAATACTTTCAAAAGAATTTGAATAATGTTAATCGACTAATCCACGAAATTCTTATTCCCTATAATAAGAAAAAAATGAACAGGACTCGCTCAAAACACTAAATATTCATGGACAATTTTTTTGTTGATTTCTTTTTCTTCATTTCGTATGTTTTTTTTATTCTCTTTTTCGCAGACCGGTAGATTGGACTTTAATGCAAACAGGGTCACTGGGCACACGGGACCCGTTCTCGATATTAAGTGGAACCCGTTCAACGACAACGTAATCGCCTCGTGCTCCGACGATTGCACCGTAAGTTTCGGTCCATCGATGTTTTTTTTTTTTTACATTTTTCTATTCTTAATCGAAGCGCGCGCTTTCTTATTTTAATTTCTTATAGTGTATTAACTATTTTTATCATTCTCCAAAATGCTTCGATTGGAATTCTCCACGTGATTTTATTATAAATTTGTATCAACAATGGATCACCGTCAAAAAATTTTCTCGAAATTTTCACTGTAAATTTCAATATTTTATTCTAACATGCATAATAAAAATCAAGAACAATTGTAACAATATTGTTTTATTTTTATAAATCTAGCAAATAATTGATCTTTGAAAATTTGAGCCTAAACAAACGATATTTTAATCAATTTGGAACAACCATTACAATTTTCTACATCAATCGTATTTTCATTCGGATACAAAAAAATTCATGAATTTTTTATGATTGAAAATATAAGAGAATTTTCGATCGCTAGTATCTTCGGCTATAAATAAATTTTAACATATTTCCCAATCGATATATCAAGCACTTAGGATAAAGAATACTCAATTATGAACGGGATTAATCTTAAAATTTTGGAGATATACACAAAAATAAATTTTAAGATGGTCTGAGAGTAAAATATATTTTTTCTGTAATTGTGGAATTTTTCTTTTAGGTGAAATTATGGCATATACCAGACGGCGGACTTTCCAGAAACTTGACAGACTGGCTCGTCGAATTGCAGGGCCACAAGAGACGAGTGGCCTACATAGAATGGCATCCCGTAGCCGAGAACGTTTTGTTCAGCGCTGGTTTCGACCATCTCGTTATCGTATGGGATATCAATCGTGGCGAAGCAATAAGCGTCATCGATCGTCATCCTGACGTTATTTATAGTATGTCATTGAATCGCGATGGTAGTCTATTAGCAACTACTTGCAAGGACAAGAAATTGAGGATTTTCGAACCTCGCTCGGGACTCATAGTCGAGGTTTGTCGCATATATATTAATCACTTTTTATAACTCTTAAATGCCCTCCGAATCTTTATTTTTTTATAATTATTGATCACTTTTTTTATCTCTCTTAAATTCCCCCTGAATCTTAATTATTCCAACGAGAATGATTCGCGCAAAAGAATTTTAAGAGAAAAAATATTTTTTAGCCAAAATTTAAGATTTCAAAAAATGTATCGAACTCTGAAATAATTTGGATCTGAATTTTTATCATTTTGATTCGAGTAATCAATGAAAAAGGATCAACAATGAATTTAAATCGAAAATTTTATGAATTTTTTTTTAAACTGAGGAAAACGCAAAAAAATGGAGAAAATTTAACGGACAACACCACTGTGACCCCCTATTTTTTTCACGTTTCAAGAATTTTTTTTTGTGGGAAAAAAAGAGATATTCGAAAAATTTTTTTTGGGTTTTATTCCTTGTTTATTAATGTATCAAAAAACATTTTTTTCACATTTTTCACGCCGCATGGTGGCGCTGGGGAAGCTCTCGCGTCATCTCCGCAGTGGTTCGCGGCACGCAGCAGAACTCTCTTCAACGTCGATCTGAAAAAAAATACCGAGTGTTTTCGTTAATAATATGATATTTTGAAGAGAAGTACATAGGGATTTGGAAAAATATTGATTTTTTAAAAATAGGCACGCCTTTGAAATTAAAGAATGATTTTTGAGCAAAATTTCTCGTCGAAAATAGGCTATAACTTTTATAATTATTCAGATATCGAAAAAATCTTATGTACTTCTCTAGATAATCTACTTTTATTGATACAGTAAAAATTTGAAGTCGATCGGATAAAAATTGCTCGAGTTCTGCTGCGTGCTGCACTCAAAAAAGTGGTTTTGAGAAAAACGCGTTCAAAGTTGGGACCCCGAGCGTCGCGGACCGCTGCACCGCTCCACAAAATATTCAATATCCACGAAAATAATTATTTTTTCGACCTGGGTCCAATGGCATTTCAATCTTAAAAGTATTTTAGATTTTTTAAAATGGTTTTCAAAAAATCGATTTTTTTAAGCCGTCACAGTGGTGTTGTCCGTTAAACAATATTGACTTTATCGTTTATTTTATTATCATTGTTGCATAATTTGTATTTTTTTTATTTTTTTTAGGAAGGCATGTGTCACGCTGGAACGAAAGCGAGCAAAGTAGTTTTTCTCGGTGGTTCTGGGCGTTTGTTGACTACCGGTTTTAGCAGGCACTCCGATCGTCAATACGCCGTTTGGAGTCAGCTTAATCTTTCCGCACCTCTCACATGCGAGACAATCGATTCTTCGAGTGGTATTGTCTTTCCCTATTGCGACAACGACACCAACATGGTTTACTTAGCTGGAAAGGTAAAACATGAGCACAATAAGGTTCAATAAAAAAACGTCAATTCTCCATTGTCTCGCTTTTTTTCCTATTGATGCTCAACATTCTTCGAAATCTTGAAAAAGCCGTTCGAAAATTCAGTGATAAAATATTTTTCTAGACATTTTTTTTCTATTCAAAAGAGCTTGTTTTTTTTTTTTAACTTGGATTAGAAAAGCATCAGAAATTTGTTAATAATGAAAAAAAGATGAACACGGAAAAAAGTTCAAAAAATTAAATGACGTAAAATTTTATTTTTTCAGGGTGACGGAAACATCCGTTATTACGAGGTCGTAAACGAAGCGCCATGGTTGCACTATTTGAGTCAATTTATATCCGGAAATCCTCAAAGAGGATTGGGAGTGATGCCGAAGCGTGGTATCAACACATCCGCTTGCGAAGTTTTCAGGTTTTATAAACTCCATGCAACTCGAGGGATGTGCGAACCGATTTCGATGATAGTGCCGAGAAAAGTGAGTTCCCAGGCCTTGAAACGCGAGATAAGCTTGGTTAAGGTTTTTTCAAACTTTTTTAACATCTCACTTTAATTGTTTTTGTTATCAGAGCGATCAGTTTCAAGAGGATTTATACCCCGACACGGTGGGAACAACGCCGGGACTCTCGGCTAAAGATTGGATCAGTGGAATGAACAGTCCACCGATTTTAATATCTCTTAAAACGGGTGATTAATTTTTTCAAAATATTCTTATCGAACTTACGAAAAAATGATTATTTACATATTAATTAATTATTTTCCATTTTTTGCTGAAATTATTACTCTTCATTATTGATTGATATATTTGAATAGCCAAACAAATTATTAACGAATATCAAAATTATATACGACTTGGAATCTTGAAAAAAATATTTTTTGCTTCGACGTCTGTGAAAATGAAAAAAAAAAAATGAGGAAAAAATCTGCCGATTTCCTTCAAATTCCGTTTTTTTTTCTTTTTTTAATTATCAGGAGGTGGAATAACGACGCACAAGCCTCGTGTTTACAAGCCAGGTCAATTAATGGGATCGACGAAAAATCAAAACGGCTGCGACGTCAACACGAAAAAGAAATTCGCATTTTTGTCAACCGAGACTGTACCTGATTATCGATCTGTCGATTTGTTGGATATTTCGGAAAAGAGTCAAAAAACATCGAGTAATCAGAGCACAAAGATTCATCAGTTGCAACAGAGATTTGGTCACGTGAGCATTCAGGTGAGAAATCTTTAACTTATTCGATAAATAATATATTTATCAAATAAAATAAGTATCATTGTGTTATTATTATTATTATTATTATTATTATTATTATTATTATTATTATTATTATTATTATTATTATTATTATTATTATTATTATTATTACTACTATTATTTGTAGTGTGGTACGTCTTTGCGTTGCTAAATTATAGTTTTTTTTCGCGCTGGTTTATTAATGAATTTTTTCGAAAGAATGTTAATAATTCGACAACCATTGTCTTATTTTTTTGCATTCGTTTTCTTGTTTGTTTCGTTTTGGTAAAAACGTTGAATAACAGAACTAAAAATAAAAATATACGAGTGCCTCGATGCCTAAATAGCTAATATAATTTATTCTTTATACGCTTTGCATATAACTTGTGAATTGAAAGCTAGAATTTTTTTTTCTTCTTTTTTTGTGTCTGAAACATTGGAATAGTTTGTCTATAACACACACTAACGCTTTGCATGGTCCATCTCAAGCCATCAAGATGTAGCACCCAATTCTATGAGCTCGTTTGCAAGTTTGGAACGTATTCCCATTATTCCAATAAGGTAGGTATAGTCTGAAAGATTCGTTTGTCTTTTTTGTCATCTTTGAATGTATATAGTGTGATTGAAAAAATATCAAATAAAAATGGAATTTTGATCGTTAGAATAAGCATCATTCGCTAAATTCATACGATTCTTCCAGCTCGTTCACGAGCTCAACATCTATGCAAAAACTATCCACGTATGATCGTAAAACACTGTAAGGAACACAATTTTTGTGCCTGAGTAATGCATGGTTTTCTGTCTCATTGCTTCTGCTTTTAAGAGTGAAGAAAGTCGATGCGGAAATTTCGGTTTTATATTTAGAAAAGTATTGTTTTTAATTTTGATAGAAGAAAATGTGGAAGTTTGCATGCAATCGTTTCTAGAAAATAGGACAAAATTATTTAATACGGAAAGAGATTAAACTTTCACATTTTGCCGTGAAATCATGTTTTGAAGGTGAAATTTCCAAAGCGCACATTTTTTCAATAGTCCAATCGTTCCCAACCTATTACTTTTTCCGACCTATTTCTCTAAAAAATCTTCCAACATACCCGTCCAATCCTGATCACAAGAACAAAGTTTGGGCACAATGTTGGTCACTTTTTCTTTTTTCAAAAAATATAAACAACAAGAAATAACTCCGTAACCTGGGCATAAAAAAACGATTCATATTCGTGAACTCGTGAAATAATCGGCTAAAAATCAGCACAATTTTTCATCGCTTACACACGAGGAATGAAAATTCATCATCATCGTATATAGGGAAAAAGTGTCTGGATTACTGATAACATTGAATGTATTTTTTATGCAGAACAATATCGTCAGCACGACCATGAACGACAATAAAGTCCTGGAATCCGTCGATATTCCAAACAACGAGGCTGAATTGAGACTTGCTTATGCTCGTCAAACGGACGAACTGAGATTGGTTCGACGTCAACTGGCCAACAGTCAATTACGCGTCAAGGAACTTGAAGAACAACTCCGAAAAGCTCAGAGTCATTAAACTTTGTGATCGTGTGTTTGACGGTATTTGTCCCATCGCGAAATGGGAGTTTTTCATAACGGACAAACCGAGAATTCTAAGCCACACACGTATAAAAAAAACGACGTATTTTTGTCGTTTCATTGGCATCAGCTTAAAAAAGTATTATCGTGTTTACATTTAACGCGAACTTTCCGCAACACCTTTTGGTTGAAGGAACAAACAAAACATATGTTAATTATGCTTCGTAATGCAATTAATGCGAGAGTGCTCGAATAATTGATACTCATTTAGTAGCGCGAATTATATTTTTTTTTTTCGAGAAAAATCAATTCGTCTCGCTTGGAACGATCGATCAATTTTTCATGAGCCTTAATTAAGGCAAATTTTGGGATTTCATTCCTATATTCTCGTTTCCCCTCATTTTTCGTTCTTTCTCATTTCTCATCTCGTTATATCGAAAATCTCTCGGATGGAGCAAGTCTTGAAACATATTTTTTTTTGTTTATTGACTTTGTTACAATCGTGTTAAAGAGTAATTTCGCGATTGTACTATAATCATGTGAACTTGAGACATTATTTGTTGTATAAACGCACAATAATTATGTACCGGGCAAAATTTACACGTCGCACAGTCGAAAAAAACGTTCTCCCGATCGAGTGTATCGAGCAAAGAGACGAATTCCGCATACCAATATTTTCTTCAATTCGAAATGAAATTTCAACGGGAATCTACAATATTCTCGTCAGGCTCGAAGATTGTAAGTAAATTAAGATATTATCGAAAAAAATCGTATTCGTATAAATAAGAAAAAAAAAAGATTAGAAATTCCGTGAAAACGAGCGTAGTGAAAAAATTCTACAAATATACGCTAATGCATCGAGGATTATCCTCCTGGACTGGAAAATATTTATAAAATTATTTGTACAATATTTATATGTATTTTCATACCTCATTCATCTCAGATCGTTCAAAAAAATCGTGACGGTTAAAAAAAAAAGATTCTTAGATGAAAGTCAGTGAAAACAATTAATAAAAATCGAACGAAGTAGTTGAAACAGTAAGCAAAAGGTGATATTGTTCGGGAGCGGTGGAACGACCTTTTGCAACTGTTAGTATTGCACTCGTACAGCACTCGCTGCCACTCCGTTTAAGCGTGTTTAGCGTGCCTTTGCAGTAACAAAAAAAAATACAAAAATAAATAATCTGAAACTGCCTTTGCTCCGTTTTCCCACGAACCCTAATGCCCTCTGCACACTGCGCGCGATGAGCGATGAGCGATTTGCGACGCGTTCGTGAAAATTTATTTTCCTATGTTCATACTGCGAGCGACGACGACGAGCGACGCAAGCGACAAGCATCGCAACAGAATATGTAGCAGCAGACATTGAAAGTGAGGTTATATACGTGGTAAACAGATGGTGAAGTACTAAAAAATTGCTAAAAGACTTTATCTATGTGTAAATTAATAAAAGAAAATAAAAATAACATGACAATGGTAAACAGCACTTGGATTTTCGATTACTCTATACCAAAGAATTCACGAGTGGACGTCGCGGGAGGTGCATCGAGTTATGGGCTCCCACTTCGCGTGCTTATAGTATGGATGGGTACCAACCAAACCCTAAAATTGTAGGTGCCAACTCGGCTTCGTTTTCGAGAAATCACCGGTCAAAGTTGGGAGCCGTCTTACGTACCATAAAGTTCACATTCTATTACAACCAAGCGTGTAGCCCAGTGGCGAGTGAGCTAGACTCCCGCCCCGACGGCTCTGGGTTCAAATCCCGTCCAAGATACTTTTTTTTATTTATTTTTTTTCATTTTTTTTTCAATTGTTATTGAAATTTATAATTCATGAATAAAAAATTTAAAAAAATTTGAAAAAATAATTTACGCGTTTTTATTGATCAAAACTCACAAATTCAATGTCAAATTTTTTTCTTTCTAATTTCTTGCAATTTTTTAAATTTTTTAAAATAAATTAGCCGTGATTGAATTATAATTTTTTTTTCATCATTTGATATTTTTTTTTATTTTTCGATATCTCTTTCGATGAGGCAGGGAATATTTAAAAAAATTACCAAGGAATATAGGAATTAAAAATCTGTTGTATTAATTAAAAATTTCTTCAATCAGTGTCTTTTGAATATTCTCGAGTACACTCTGATGGGTGATAGTCATTATAAAAAATGGACTAGAATGAATAGAAAAACGCCAATATTTGCAGGCCGTCTACAGGTTTTGGCGCGTCAACACCCCAACGGTCCGACAGGATACAATTCTTATGACTCGGTCAAAAATTTTCTTGAAGTGTTTCTGACTATTTCCACGAAAATATTTCATCAGATTTTTAATTTCCAGGTGAGTAGGCGGATTATTGTATGCCAACGTTTAAATTACGACTAATTTATTTTAAAAAATTAAAATATTGCAAGAGATTAGAAAGAAAAAAGTTTGACATTGCATTTGTGAGTTTTGATCAATAAAAGCGCGTAAATTATTTTTTCAAATTTTTTGTAATTTTGTATTCATGAATTATAAATTTCAATAATAATTTGAAAAAAAAAAATGAAAAATAAAAAATAAAAAATAAAAAAAGTATCTTGGACGGGATTTGAACTCGGAGCCGTCGGGGCGGGAGTCTAGTTCGCTCGCCACTGGGCTACTCGCCTAGTTGTGATAAGGTGTAAACTTTATGGTACGTAAGGGGCTCCCAACTTTGACCGGCGATTTCTCGAAATCGAAGTCGAGTTGGCACCTACAATTTTGGGGTTTGGTTGGTACCCACCCACACTAAAATCACGCGAAGTGGGAGCCCGTAACTCGATGCACCTCCCGCGATGTCCCCTCGTTAGGTAGGGCCAGTGAGCATTAACTTTCGTGTAAGAGAAAAAATGAAACGTGAATTATTTAGAAACAAAAGCAAAGTAAAAATGTAACATCGATTCATGATCATCAGATCATTGTAGCGTGCATTATTTGATGGAAAGTACGTGGAGGTGGTGGATAGTTATCATCAAGATGGGAAGGGATAAGGATTGGAAGCAGGCATAAGGTTGATGAATTTGGTATACTGTGGAAAAGAATAACGAAAATTGCACAAACGATTGATGCTCGTTTTCTCCAACGTTAATTGAAGTTTAAACTTAGTTCATCCTATGTCAAATCTATATTTAAAAAATTAAACGAAGTTTAAATTACGTCGGAGAAAACGATGGTAAGACAATTTGAATTCCATTTTATTGAAATATTTTCAGTAAAATATACACCTCTTGTTAAGGTAGTTCCCCCACAGGATCGTTGAATTAAGAAATGGTTGAAATTTGGCATACGTGTTATTTAATACGTTATTCAAAAATCTGTGCAATTTTAACAAGTTTTACCATCCCGAACCCGAGATATTTATACTTGAAGTTGACTCGATTAACACGTAACGTATGGGCCATCATAGGCAAACTGTACGTTATTAATTCTACCGTCAGAACTAAAATCAAGACGTTGATGAAAAACGAGGAGGAGCAAGAGCAGGATGTCACGAATACTGTGAAAAAATATCAAGATGATTTACCATCTAGTTTAAAAGATATAACCTCGAGAAGTACTACGGTTTTGGCCTTATACGAACGTTATTCTACAAACAAACGAGCGGGAGCGCGAGAGATGTAACCTTTTTTGTGTATTGGAGCATAGCCCGGACAGTTCCGGCAAAAAGTTTACTCGCAATGTCAGATCAAAAACACTTATAGAATAAATTTTACGACAGTAGGTGATATCTGTCGTATTATCTATTGGTACCGAGTCAATATTGTGTTTTTTAAATTTATTTACTACGAATTATCAGCCCTTTGCACACATATGTAACGCACACACGGTATGTAACTTTTGGTTGAGGTTGTGGCAGAGGAACTACCTTAAATTAATATCAAAACACACTATAATGGCTCAGCGCCACGTTAAAAATATTTAAAACGAAATCACACAATATCAAATGCAAAGAAAAAAATTAATACAAATTCTTATTTGATGAGTTTTTTTTGAAACAATACAATTTTTACAAGCAACGATCATTGTTTTTCAATTCGTGTACAAACCATGCAAAAAATTGAGCTGCAACCAGACGCACGAGACGTAAAAAAATATAATAAAATTTGCTGCCTAGTGCTTTTACATATTAAAAATAAAAACGAAATAGAGGAAACAATGTGACAGTAGTAATCTTATACTTCAATGAAACTAAATCAGGGAAAAACGAAAAATGATGCAAGTTATAGTCAAAGTAAAAAATGATATCGATGACTTCCACTTAAAAATAAAAAACGAATGGATCTTCGGAAATAAAAAATAATAATCGTATAATTTCCCGTTGAAAGTTAATAAGAGCTTTACTCTTCTTTTTTCCTAGAACAAACGACGATAACCTTATAACCATGACAGCTACACCATGTAAATTGTCAGGTTCTACTAATCTCAAGAAAAATGCCGTTAACAATGCGCTACTTTGAGAAGTTTTCTCGATGACTTTTGCGAAGCATTGGATTGCCGTTTTGTTATAGAATCTCTCATATCACGAAATTTCCACTTCAATTCGTAAAAAATGTGCGTACGCACAAAATGATCAACAATAAATTCGCGGTGGTGAAAACAATCACCGTCAATCGTCCAAAAGTCTTTATCCGTCTGTCTAATGTAAGTGTTTCGCGAACGCACTTTTCAAGATATTGACCAATTCTTTTTTTGTGACTGTTGATTCTAAATTCAGTGGAAATTCTGTTGTATGGTGAAACTATCAAATTATGAAATTTTTCACTTGGAACTTTTAGGTGACCTAGATTCCCACTGAATTTTGTTCTATACGATTTCCAGATAATTAATAATTCATTGTCGCGCTCGAAATTTTGATTTCCTTTTGTTAACAATTCCGAGCATTTGAGGCAGTTAAATTTATTGAGGCATTTTTGTATCAGATAACTGACAACGTACTTTATTGAACACTCTTGTAAATCTGTTGAAGCTGAAGTACTGGTTATTTGTAGTTTTTCCTCGGAAAAAATCGCAACGTCATTGTCAGCATCGCCTAAGTCATTAAAGTTTTTGTCATTGTCCCTCAGATCTTGACATTGAGAAATCGTGTCATTTTCATTTGACCACAAAAGTTCCTCTTCAATCTGGGTACTAGAGCTCTCGGTTCTTTCTGCACTGGCCAACAACACATTAGAGTTGTCTTCCTCGCAATTAGTACCTGAAGGAGGCTTCATCAAATCAGCAATCGCGGAATTCTGCAAATTTTGTTTGAGTTTCATCGCAGATGGATTATCATTATGGCTCGAATGAGATCTCAAAATGGCAAACTGATTTTCGATAGGATCTTGATTTAAGCGTGCAGTAAGCAAATAGAGGGTCCCCTCATTTCGCAGTGAATGCCAAAGCACCAAGATACCGTTGATCGTCAAACGGAGACCAGAAAAACAAGGTGGAGAAACTCCAGTTGGCGAGCGCCATGTATTGAGCCAATCCAAAGATTCTTTCAAAAACTGTTCAACTTGCGGATTTCTATCAGATAAACCTCGTTTGAGGGGATTTGGATCATTAGCAAACGACTATTCAAACAATCAAATAGATCATTCATTTTTTTCACGAAATCTGTCGTTGACATGCAATGCTCGTTTTTGAGAGTGCCCGTGAGTGTACCAGTCATTAAGGCCTTACATACGTCCAGAATTTTCAAAAAATCGATTTTTTTTTACAGATTATCATTCTCTATAGTTTTAGGCGTATTTCTGTGTAAGTCGATTGTACAAATTCCCCATAGATCGAAAGTTATTATAGAAAACGTGACTGCCCAACGCAGTCACGTTGGGCAGTCACGAAACTTTAAATGCATTTTTCTCAAAACTACTTTTTCGGGCACGGTCTGCATGATAACTCATACAGTTTTTAATATTTTTTGATGCTTTTTTTTTTAAATATTCGAAATTGTTTTCTCTATAGTCTGTCGAGTCGGATTTTCGATGTTGTGATTAAAAAATTTTATAAACATAATTAAAGTGTGACATTTATGACACAAAATGCACACTTTTTTTTAAACTGCCGTAAATTGCCAAAATTTTTCGAATTTCAAAAATCCGGCTTGAGAGACTATAACTACAACTTTATTTTACAAGATTTTTTTTACGTTTTGCAGATCCATCAGCATTTCAAGAAGAAATGATGCAGACCGTGGAGCAACTTTTTTTTCATAGTGCTTCGGGAAACGTGATTTTTTATGTTGTAATTTAAAAAAAAAAATGAAATAATTTTTTTTATAAAGTTTAAATACTAATAAACAATGTGTAAAAATTATTTTTATTAATTTCTATTGCTATCTCTTCTAAAAACAGTTTTTCTTTTCGCGCGTTTTAGGCGCTGCTGGACGTATGTAAACCCTTAACGCTGCGTACACTGATGCACTAAAAACTTGTGTAGTGAGACGGACCGACATTTTTTGGAAATTACTTGGATGTACATGACGATTTGTTAACTTTGGAGCAGCTCTGCATGTCATCGTGCTTTCCAACTGGCGCAACTCTCTTATCGGATCAATTGAAATTACATTATTACCAATCAAGATGTTTCGATTCAAAAGAAAATTTCGCACGCTTTTCAGCAAATACGGTGGATCATAAATAAAAATTATCGTGTGACCATCAATGACCGTAAACGGGTGACTTTCTGTGATCCCAAAAATGCTAATGACCTTTCTATTGGCTGAACCCTGATCACAAACCATTGACCGAACGCAGAGTCCCGTTGTAAAAATCGACTCTATGACTGTTTTAATTAGGGTAGCCGAAATGTCGCCGACAATAGGCCCATGCGAGAGAAAATATCCAATTGGCTGTTTCCACGAGTGTTTTAAACCATGCAGCATAAAAACAAGAGCATACTTCGCGGGCCTGTTGGTACGTCCGAGTTCACCAAAATCTTCAAACCCTTCAACTGTGTCTCGTTTTGAGTTGTATTAAGAGACCTTGCTTAATACTCAGTTCGTTCCATATTACATTGCAGTCTCGTTCGTCTTTCGTTATAGTCGCTGCTTTCGTCTTTAATCTCGCGAACAATTCAGGACATATGCCTGTTGTCAGATTGAACTCATTGATCTATGACCGAACCAGGGTTACGCTTGGTAATTTCAGGAATTTTTTGTTTTTTAAAAAGGTGTAGGCTTTGGGCGAGGCATAATGTAAACTCAATACACACTGTTTTTCTTCTTCGTTCCATTTGCGTTTTTTGCAATGGTTAATTTGCATTGTCATTAACATCAATTGCTCTTTAGTTTAAAAATTCGATGCACCTTTAATTACTTCTGCTTCCGGTAATTTTTTGTTAGTTCGACTGTTCCGTCTGATTCTTAGATGTGCATTTCTCAACTTTTTAAATAAAATACTATTACTCAACATGAGACTTCGTTGTTTTTAAGTTCTCAAAAATTGTGTCGCGTCAACAGATTCGGGTCCATTCGATGCTGAGGGCAAAGCACCGAATTTTGGGAGTGAACTATCGTTATTTTCGCGCGGCAGTTCCGAGTCTTCGTACTGCAATCCGAAAGTTTCTCCTATCGTAATCTCAATTGGAACGGAATCACCTTTCAACCTTCTTTTACCGCGCTCATTAGTGTCCCTTACGAAATTTTCATGCAGAAAGTGAATAGAACATAAACGTTTATTCACAAGATTCTCTTCCACCAATACTTCGAAGTCTTCGTTGCCAGAGTTAGGCGCAATCATCCACTGATTGCGCCTATATTCATTAATTTCAACATGCAGTAAAAAGCTATAATGTGGCAACGATTGAAAATAGAATTGTCAAAATAAAAATTTCAAAAATTACATTCAAAAGCCGAAGTAGAAAGAAAGTTCAATTAAGGGGGGACAACCATTTAGAACCTTCAAAAAATCGATTTTTTTTTGTTGCTTTAAAAGTTACTTCAATATTTGTAGAATACGAAAAACTTCATGACTCAGGCCAATAGCAGATTAGTTCGTTATAATCGTAATAATCGTAATAATAGTAATAATAACAATCGTAATAATAGTTCGTAATAATCGTAATAATAATAATAATAATTAGTTCGTAATAATAATAAAAATAGTAATAATAGTAGATTAGGCGGCATAGCAGATTAGTTCGTAAGTGGCTTTATCAAACACTTTTCCATTGCCAAAACTTTAAACGCATTTTTCTCGGAACTTTTTTTTTCACTATGTGTTTTTTTGGTGCCAAAGATTGTTCAGAGACTATTGAACCGATCGGGCTAAAATTTTGCACACGTTTTCGTAACATATAAGACTACTTGGTGAACCTAAATATATTTTTAATTTCTCAAAATAAACTAGTTTTTTTGATCAACGAAGAAGAAAAAAAATATCGAAAATATCGATTTTTTTAATTTTATGTCTGCCATTTCTCCAATTCTTAACTTATTATTAAAATATTAGGTTTATCAAGTGAACACAGGCATATACTGACCACATCCTTTTGCCCTTCTGTTTCAGATCATTTTTCACGGCGCTACAATTGGCACCGTAAAAAAAATGCCTAATGCGTAAAAATGCTATATCTCCGTCAATTTTCAATCTTTTCTAATGATTAAAAATGGAAAATACTTGTTGAAATATTTATAATAAACTGTCAAAATTTCAATGAGATCCATTTATTTCTTCCCTTTCAAAAAAAATCTTAAATATCTGCTCAATTTCGGCGTTCTAAATGGTTGTCCCCCCTTAATTGTGCATTCAAGAGAGCGCATTAATGCAATTCACATTTCATAGCAGAATTAATATCGAATTAATATCGTAAGAGTTGTGATCAGTGCTCAAAATTAAAAAATCAAACTTGTTTTCATAGCGTAAACTGATTTAATTATATATTATGCATTAAATATTCTGTGCTCGTCCGAATTTTTTACAATATGTATTCAGTTTCAAGATTCCTCTTTGAAATGAAATTTTTACTTCATTGAATATGTTTTAAAAGAATCACAAATTTTATCATTTTTATGTCAAACCAGAGGAAAGAAATTGTTCGATTTTATAAATAATTTTAAAAAAATATAATTTTTTCATTAGTGTATGGGTTAGTGGGATTTTAAGAGACAAAAATATATATACAAGTAGTATAGACACAAGAAAGAGATAATTCCCAATTGTTTATCACATTTCGGAAAATAAACAATAAAAAGATTACTTTGTTATGTCCTGTGAAAATCGATGAAAACTCAAGTTCTTGCATTTTGTCGCAGAATTTACGCATCCTTTTTGTAGGCGCATAAGCTCCGAGAAGGTATTTCTATTTCCTTTTTTGTACACACGAATTACATGCAATTAGTAATTACAAATTGAAAGTACTGCGAACATCGTGCCCGAAAACTGAAACCCGAAAAATTTTGGCGCTTGAATTGAACTGTTCCGTAACTTGCCGTGAGCCTACCGTTGTAAGAGAGGAAAAGAGAGAACGTTATTGTCAACTCTCGCTCCGAGTAAGCAAGAGTGGGGCGTTCGAGTTCTTTGGTGGGGATTGGAATTCTTGCTGTGCATGTGTGTTGCTCACAGACACGAAATGTTCGTAGCGCTCCTGGTGGCCGGGGGACAGAAGCTCGCTCATGTCCCCCACACAATCGGCCCATAAGAACTGTTCTTCTATGTACGCCTGAGTTCTTTGACAGAACCAATCAGTGATCCTCGGCGAAGGAAAAATACGTGATTGGTCGATGGAATTCGCGTAAAAAACGCGACGAAAATTGAAAATTTTCAATATTATGGAACAAAATTCCCACTTTAAAATAGTATTTTCGGCAGAGCAGTTTTCCATAAAATGTTTAAAAATTTAGAGGACATATTGTGCGATTACTTGTCAAATTTTAAAACTATTCGCTGTTGCAAATTTAATATATTTTTCCTATAAAAAATTCCGCTGTTTTACATGCATTTTTAATTGCAACTAAAAATTTCAGCATTGTCGTGATACGAAACTTTTCTGCAAATATTTCATTAGAAAATTTTAATTTCCAGAGGAACATTGACGAAGTCTGGCCAAAAAAACTAGGATTTCCAACTAAACAATTAAGCATTAATATTTAAAAACTACGCGAAGGTAAGAAAATACTACAAATTAGTACGATTAAAAACGTTTTTATTTTGGTGTGTTTCTTATATAGAACAAATAAAATATTTTGCACATTAGATTCTGTAGGAACTCTGGGACTACAGATGGGGGAGTATAGAGGGTTTTACAATCGTTCCTCCATGACTACTTACAAAAAAAAAACAGTCGAAGAACAAGGTTGAAGAATAATAAAAAGAGGCTCTTCTTTTTATTTTCTCTTTTTCTCGAAATACTTAAGTCGCTAAGTTTAAAACGTTTAATCAATCCTATAATTACGAGTTGGTAACAAATTACAGTATAAAATTAGTAGATGTGTCGTTAAGTGCTTTCGCCGTTCTGACTCGCCTCGATAATAATTGAGAAAAAAGGAAGGGGGGGGGGCGAGGGAATGAAAAAAGAGGCACGAACAGTTACGATATACGCAAATGGCATAAAAAAAAGAAGTTTGGGATCGAATGAGATTTTATGACGGGGTCAGCGATCATTTAGTTCGATATTTTCGCGGCTGCGGTTCGAAGCACAAGAGGAATGAAGGGAAATAATAAAAATGAGCTTCAATTTCGTGGATTAATCAAAAATGATTAGCAAGTCGACTCTTGCAAAATTCTTGTCTTTTCCTCCCAGATTTCTTTTCCCATTTCAATTTTGTTTTTGACCTAATCATTTTTTTATTTCGTGAAACTCCAAGAGGAATTAATGGGAAATAGGAAACATGGTCCGTGGATCGTACGCTATCTACGCATATCTTGACGCGGTACACAGTCCGTTATCGCGCATTTCAAAAAAATATCTTTTACTCTCTCTGTTTTTCTCATTTTAACTCTCATATTTCCTTCACGCCTGAATCCACCTTTGGGATTCCTTGTTCTCGTGGCTCGTCCTAGAGTCTCGCGACCTTTCGCTGCTTGACTAGATTCGATTTTTTTTATTTCTCTTTTTCGATACGTCACGTTCATTTGCACTTCGTTTTCTTCATTATTTCTCTCGTATTTTCACGAGAAAGTGCTCGACTAACCGGAACACACCTCCGAATGGTCGTCCCAAGCAGCTACCTGCAATTTTACAAAATATTGTTATTCATTTCATTTGTTTTATTAAAAAAGGATAAATTATTGTAAGAATATTATAAATTATCGCAATACCTTTTTGTTATTTATACATTCAAAAGGAATATCATTTTTTAAAATCAATGTTTCAACATTGGTTAGAATTTGTTAATACGAAAAATCTACAAACCTGACAATCGCGACTGCAGTACCACTGATTTCCACAACCAGCGCAGACGAATTGTGCAGCTCGTTCTTGACAACCTTGACACCGAGGTGGACTGTCTCTCTCCTCACGATTGTCCCGCGCTCCGGATCCTAATCGTGAATCTCTCTCGTCCATTAGTGAAGTCTCTTCCTCTACGTCGTCCTAAGAATAAAATAAAAAATATTCTAGTTTTGAGGCTTTCAAGGCCATTAATGTTATAAAGGGTTGAGGCTTCCGGATGGATGCCGTGTAATGTTTCAGCGTATCACCGACGTTTCGCAAACATTACAGTTTGCATCATCAGGGCTAGGAGCTCCGATACTGAAGTCCCTGGTCTCAGGTGGTCCTTATATAGGCATGGTCATCGTTCCGGATGATTGCATCAGCCAATCGGAGATTTTAGTTGATCAGCTGATCAATTAAAAAACCGGGAGGACGGTGTGCCAGATAGGGTAGACCTGGTCCACCCTATTTAGCACAAAGTCTTTAGACTTTGTGCCATCGGTCACATTATCAATTTTATTCACAAAGTCTTTAGACTTTGTGAATAAAATCACGGTGATTAAAACCAAGCCAGACGACATTCTTGTGAGTTTTGACGTTGTATCATTATTTACGAACGTTCCGGTCCGCGACACCTTAGATATCATCAAAAAATCCCCCAAAATCTCCACAGATCTATGGCCGTTCGTTGAACATTGTCTCACTTCCACATATTTCCAATTCCAAGACCAGTTCTATGAACAAACCTCCGGCGCAGCCATGGGCTCCTCCATCTCGCCAATCATCGCCAATATATTCATGGAGAACTTCGAGAACAAAATCTTCGAAGAAGCCCCATTGAAACCTTCGACCTGGTTCCGCTATGTCGACGATACCTTCGTCATCTGGAGCCATGGCAGAGATACCCTCCCCCATTTCCTCAGTTTCCTCAATTCCCAACATGCTAATATAAAATTGACCATGGAAATCGAACAAAACCAACAAATCCCTTTCCTAGACGTATTGGTCCAACGGAAAGACGATGGTTCCCTAGGCCATCAAGTCTACCGAAAACCAACACATACGGATAGATATCTCAATGCCACCTCTCACCACCACCCATCCCAAAAGTCATCAGTCATTAGCTTCCTAGTATACAGAGCCCTGACCATTTCCCAACCTGACTCCTTGGACAGTGAACTAGACCACCTCAAAATGGCCCTATCAAACAATGGGTACAACAGAAGGGAAATCCAACGGACCATCGAACGCCTCAAGAAGAAAATCGCAGGCGAAGGCAGCAGAAAAGAAACAACAGACAACGAAGCCATACGCACAACCGTCCTCCCGTACCTTCAAGACACAACAGACCGCATAAGTAGGGTCCTCAGGAAATACAATATCAAAGTCATCTTCAAACCGCAAAAGAAGATAGTACAAATGCTCCCGAACCCGAAGGACCAAAGACCCCCTTTAAACACATTGGGGGTATACAAGATACCGTGCTCATGTGGCAAAGTGTACATTGGAGAAAGCGGGAGGAAGATCAGTACACGGAACAAGGAACACCAACGGTGTGTCAGATATGGCCATATTCTCCAGTCAGCATTAGCAGAACACAAGATGGAAACTGGACACTATCCTTCTCGACAAGGCTCAAATGCTGGCCAACACTTCGAGTTACTTCTCCAGAAAACATAGAGAAGGCATAGAAATCCGAAAACACCCGGGCAACCTGAACAGAGACGGAGGTTACCAGGTTCACCCTATCTGGCACACCATCCTCCCGGTTTTTTAATTGATTAGCTGATCAACTAAAATCTTCGATTAGCTGATGCAGTCATCCGGAACGATGACCATGCGTATATAAGGACTACCTGAGACCAGGGAGATTCAGTATCGGAGCTCCTAGCCCTGATGATGCAAACTGTAACGTTTGCGAAACGTCGGCAATACGCTGAAACATTACACGGCATCCATCCGGAAGCCTCAAACCTTTATAATAAAAAATATTCATTCGTTCATTTCTAAAATGGTTAAATAATATTGAAGAATAAAATGATTACAAATAATTTACTCCAGGAATTTGCACTTTTTTTTTCAACTCACCACATGTACAAGGCTATTGGACTGCGAGGCGTGACTCGGCGTCATTGGAGTGACGACCGGTGTTATTGTGATTTCGGTCCGTGCCTGAAAGCGAAATTATTTGAAAAATGAGATCAAGAATTTTATCAGTTTGATTTAACGATTACTTTTCTGTTGTTTTATATTTTTTTGAATGCTGCATTAATTGTAGGATTTCATTATTTTTCGATGCAGATTTCATTTTAGAAGGAGATTAAGAATGAGTCAACATGTTTCTCAGCGAAAATATTTTTTGCGATAAGTCACAGTGAATCTGAAAAAATTCAGCCGTATTTAAAACTTTACAGACATTAATTTTCAATGATAATAATTCTGAAATTTTATCAATATATTGTTTGAACAAATAATTCGTCGTACAAATGATGAAACAATTTTCATTTTCATTACGCGAATTGAGATTGGTGTTTTCTATTTTTTTTTTTTGGAATTTGAATTCTTTAGAACATTCTCTGTTTTTCAGATTCTTTGAAAACTTCGAGGAAATCACGAATTTTGCATATAATTTGTAAAAAAAAAATCGAACAATTTTTCGCACGCCTCTTCCAGGAAAAGTCAAAAATATGAATTTCAGAAAAGAAAGAAAATTCTGAAAAAATTCGAACTCATTTTAGAAAATCAATAAATACCTTTCATACTCCGAAAAAAAATCGGCTAATTATTTGTTGAAAAATTTTGTTTTTAAAGAATTTGATAATGATTTTTTGATAACTTTACGATTGCATATGACTGTTCGAACGTCGTAAAAAAGGCTGAATTTCTTCAGTTTTTTTACGAACCATTGAGTGCTGAAATTTGTATGCAACAAAATGATTGACATGAATTTACGTGTAATTAACTTTTTAAAATGTTTCAAGTGTTCTTTAGTTATTCTTTTTACCAATTGTTGTTTATTAAATTTGTGTTGTTGCTTTTTGCGATGCACTCACTTTGGACGAAGAGAGTAAATCGCTAATGGAGACCGGACTGGATCCCTGATAAGTTTGCAGCAGGTGTTGCGTCTGAATATTTTGTTGGGGCACAGCGGTAATGGAAGTTGGTAAGTTGGTTCTTTCGCGTTCGGGTGCGGTCAAGAGGCGAGCGAGGGTGGGTGAGAAAGTGGTTGGTCTCGGTGATTGGGATTTGGTGAGAATTCCATGAAGCAACGAGCCAGTGGTTTGTTGTTGGGTGGGTGTGGAATTGATAGTGACGGTGGTCGGTGCGACCGGATGTAGAGTTACATCCGGATAATTTTGGGGAGTTTTAACCGGTTCTCCTTGTTGTTGGCTCAATTTGGCAAATTGTACGAGAACATCCTTGAAGCTCATGGAATTATCGGGGTTGGTACGATCGTTGGAACTTTTGCAAGAGTCTGTACTGGAAGGTCTCGAATCGACGTTGTGATGGGTCGTTTCGACCATCGCTCCACCCGCTCCAAGACCGATATTCACCGAATTCCTCATTCTCCGACCCCTGCGAACATTAATCAATCCGGATGTTCTTGTATTCGTCGTCGTAGTTTCGCGCGGTCGAGCCGGAGAATCTTTTTTACTATTATCGTACCTCCGAGGTACGGTTTCCGGATGACGTAGACGATAATCAGCGATAATTGATCGTACATCAACAATGGGTCCTTGACGTCCTTCCCCGATTTGTCGATTGTCCAAACTTTGTTGTTCACTGATTTGTTGTTGCCGTTGTTGCTGTTGCTGTTGTTGTTGTTGATTACGTTGCTGCTGTTTACGCCCATTTTCACCGAGTTGTTTGGGCGAAGCTGCGCGTCTTTGTGCATTGTTCGATGTTTTAACCTGCCCACTAGTTTTCTCTCTCCTCATCGACGTCGGCGACATTTCCCGAGGACTTTCAACTGTTTTTTGAGATTCTTGAGCCTCGGTCAAACGCACCTCTTCGCAAATACTCTCCTTCCCCTCTCTCCCCGTCCCTAATAATTCTTGACTTCTCGTTCCTTTCGCCGAATTTTCACCTATCGTCGTACCAACCCCGGACGATGATTCCCAATCTGGTATCAACGACAGACTCGCCGGTGGAAGATTCTCCGACAATTGACCGTTACTCTCCATGTAACCCACCACTTGTCGGCGTCTCTCGATTCGGAGATACGCTTCTTCCTTCAATTTTCTCATACTCAGAATTTCGTTCCATTCCAATTCTTTGGCTCGGGCGAGCTCGTCCAATGCCTTTCAAAAAAATAAGTATATATTATAAATCACGATCAAAACAAATTAGAAAGATCTTTTCCAGTTCTCAGACTTGAAACAATGTTTTTCTAAATATTTCCTCAATTTTCTTATCTTCTTCTTTCTTCTGTTCGTACTTCGTTTTGTTTTTATATCAATATCGTAAAATTATATTTTTTGGCTTTCTTTATTGTACGAATCCTGTTGCCATATTGGTTGTCAACTTCATATGAATATTTTAATCAATATATTAATGTATTTTTTTTTGTATTCATTTCATATCAATATTTATATGGCACGATTGATAACGATATAAAAAGAAACTGGATTAGTACGACATGAAAAAAGATTTTTCAATGCCTGCCCATGTAATTTTTTGCGTTAAACATTTCTTTTTCGTGATACAAAAAAGTAAGGCAAAAAAACTAAATTCACCTGAACTTCCGCCCGCAGTTTATCGGCTCTTGTCGCTAATTCTTCGGCGCTGACTCTCTCGGAAGTTCCAACGAGCGAATCGATGAATAGTTCTCTCTGTTCGAAACACATTTTCTTCGTGAATTGTTGTCCAAAATTGGTCGAGTCGTCGGTCGAGCGACGTTTTCTGCCACTCTCGCGTTCCGTTTTGAGGCCCCGTGTAGAATTGAGGGGAGATTTTTTTCTGGAACTCCGTGAATCCGATGGCGCTTCGTCGATCGAGCGTTGTCTCAACGATTTTTGACAGTCGATCGTCGATGATTGTTGTTCCTCGGTCTCATCGTCCGAGGGATTTTCACTTTTCACGATCGGACGAAGCCGCTCCGAATTGACGTGACTCGCTGAGGTCGCCATTGCGGTTGCCGTCTCTTCCGGCAACGCAGCACCGTTTTGACGACTCTGCGGTACTTTTGGCGAACTTCGACAATCCTCCTCTCGTTTCTCACTCGGTTCTAATTTTTTTACACTCGTTCCGCCACTTCCGTATTCTGCGGCTGCATGCATTTTGTTTAAACTGCAACAAACAAAAGATAAACAATTGTTAATATTTATTTTATACTGTAAAAAATATGAAATAAATAATATTCATGAATAAAATTAACAAAAATTCAAACTAATAATATGGTCCAAAAGTTCGAAAAAATTAAAAATTTCAATGAAACTCAAAATAATAATTATCATCATTAATGAAACTTCTCCAAAAAAATTTACACATCAGCAGAATTTGGTCAAATTCGCAAGTAAAAATCCTAAACCATAAAATATGAGCAGACCGATTTTTTTTACATATGGAGCTAATAAAACTAAATATGCACATTTAAAGCACTGTTTGCTCGCTAAATCCTGCGAGTCACGTGACTACGCTCGTAGTGGGTAAACGGGGTAACTAACGGTAAGCGTAGTGAAAGGTCAAGGCTCTTACGATAAAAGCGAAACTGAGGAACATTCTCACAGTGGCAATGACTCTTAAAGTGATTTGATGGAAAAGCCTGCACGCATGAGAGAAAATAAAGGTAAAAACAAAAAAAAGTCGAACTAAACGTTCAATTTTATACATCGAAGTGTATGTCGTAATTATCAAATATTTTTTTCCTGTGTTTTTAATATTTTGATGATTTTTCAAAATTGATATCTTGACTTTAGTCATATTCATTTTTCACTTTATTGTAATCACATCTTCGTTCGTTTTAATCTTATTTTTTCTTCGTTTATCTAGTCTCTCTTTTCTGTGTCGTTTCGCAGACGCTCTAGAATAGAAGTTGATAGTTTGGTGGGGTTAAAACACATTTCGCCATCTTCGTGGCGAGGGGCAAAGCGAGAGAGACAAGAGCCCTGTGGCTCCTCCACACTCCGAGTAGGATAACTCCTACGTTTTATAGTCACGAGAGGGCAAACGAGACGGAATTGAGGAGAGAGTCGAAGAGCGACGAAGAATCACCAGAGATAGCGCAAAAGAGAGAAAGCTCATGAAGAGAGTTCATTGCTCTCGCTTGCGTTCGCCGCACTTGAAATACGTTGTTTCCATCGGTACGAATTAACATTTTCGTATGCAGTAGCCCTTTTGTAAAAAAAAAATTTGCTGTAATCTACAGCATTGCATTTCGATAAAAATTATTATTCCACTTTTCTTTGTATACAATTTCTAAATTTTGAATAATTGCGAGACTATTTTTCCGAACATGATGAAGGAAGAGAGAAAAAAATCATATGACAATGCCGCGACGTCAAAAAAGAGAAAGAGAAAGGGACGCGAGAAGCTCTTGGTGAAAGTGGTCGTTCGAATCGTCCGGAGGGGAGCTTTGTCCCTGCATACCCTGCGTTTTTAGCCGAGCAAATATTCTCATTACTTTAGAAATTCATCTATGATAAAAAAAAAACTATAATTATTTGTAAACTTTGTAAGAAATTCTGTATAAATTTATCTTATATATTTTGCATTAATTTTATGTCAAGATTATTTTTATTTGATTAGTACATCAGTTATATAAATATTAAATTTCATATCGAGATTACATATTAATATTATTAGTATGATTTTGAAACACTCACAAATGTTTTGAAAATTCGTACCAGCATCAAAAACACTTTGAAGCATCAGTGAAAAATGACAACATAACAAAACTATTTTGTCCTCAGATAAATTTCGCAAACGATTGCATCAAATGTAAATTGGCATGAGGCACAAAAAAGCACATGAGAAAAACGTCAAATTTCCCACGTAAACAATGTAAACAAAAAAAAAATAGAACAGGCATTTGGAAAAATGGTAACACGTATGAACCAAAAAATATTTGGGAATATTGAAGCTTTCCTGTTATTGGTGGTTGACGAAAGGTTCCTGGGTAAAAAATCAATTTTTCCAACGTACAACGAAGACGTTTACCAAGAGGTCAAAGCAAAAAGATAAAACAGAAAAGTTTTTCGAAGGTGGATAGTTTACGGGGACGGCGAGAGGTCACTGGGGGAAAATTGTCTCGTTGCACAAAACATCAGAGGTCATTGGCCTCGAGCAATAAAGAAAAAGATAAATAAATGAAAACAATCGACTTTAATTGGTGACAAAATAATGCACAGGGTCGAACAGCTGCGAAACTTTGTCGCGAAAGAGAAAGAGAGAAAATAGGAAAATTTCGAGGAGAATAAAATAGCGAGTAGGGAATAGACAACGTTTTCTTGTCGAAGAAACGAAGAACGGTGCGATTCTAGCCGAGTCTAGTCGCGACTACTAGAAGCCGGCTTTGGCGAATGGTCGAGGCTTCTTTCTCTCTCTCTCTCTCCATCCTCCTCTTCGTTGCAGCGCGCTCTCGCGTCGCCCTCACGGGGACGAGGTCGCCTTTCGTTGACCTCGCTTTCCGCGAGATGCCAGGTGGCGCTGGTGACGCGCGGCGAACGCGCGAACCATTGCGAGCTGTACTTACGACCGCGAGAGAAGAACGTTATGGTTGAGGGAGGGGCAGACCACGAAGGGGAAGGGACGTGTGGAAGCGAGAGTAAAAGCCTCGGCCGATTACCGGTAGGAGGCCAGTGGAAACCTCGAGTTCCGAGGTACCTACGCGTGACGATGGGAAAAAAAACAAAACAACGGCAAAACATGTCACAACGAAAATATCGGTATATTATATGTACGTTGTATAATATACACTTTTATCGTAAATAGAGATGCGCCGAGCACAACCGATGCCATTTTTCCAGGCAAGCTGTTCGAGGACGCCTCACCGCTCGGCAATTGAAATAGAGGTCAAGAATTCACGACTTAAGGTCATACGAAGCGTAAAAACATGAGAGGCAATAAAATGGTGATAACGATCCGCAAGGACGTCGGTTCCTGACGACTCAACAATTTTTTTTCTTTTTCATAAAGTTATGTACAACGTTATCGAATGCACGGTGGTTTCAAAGTTTTATTTGGCTGTAGAATCAGAGAGAAATAAATTTTTTATGTCAAGAATGTGGGGTTGAGATAAATATGATTTTTCATCTGTTCCGTTGTTACTTTCTATTAAAATTGATGAATATTATGAACCGGAGCAAATATTCGTGATTCCAGTGTATCTTTCAAAAATATATTTAAACTTTCACGAAAACATATGGTACCTGGTGAATTTCTCAGAGAACGAGGAAACATTGTGAAATGCTTAACAATGAAGGAAAGTTAAAAAAAAAAAGAAATTGGTCTCCACAAGACTCACCGCGGCGCTGGTTTGAGACCAAGTGCAAGAAGCACATCGATATCGGCCATCTTGGATTGATCCCGAGTACTCTCGATCGTGGTAGCGTCGTTACCAGGGCGTTTATTGTTTCGATAGAAATTTCGATTCTCGGATGAGCGTTCGCGCTTGTTGCCAGACTTGTTGTGACCGTAGAGATATCTCGAAGTTGAATCGTCGTTCGTTTCGCCACTTGGATAAGAAGAATCGTTCTCGCAAATCTCGTCAATGTCCTTGGCGGACTTAGTGTTTTTGCCGCGCGAAAAATTATCTTCCAAGGTCGTACGAGTGGTTGCTGTAGTCGTACCATCGCCTACAACGTTAGCTAGTTTTCTTTCTTTAATAATAGCAGTGGCGTGGGCGACCTTGAGCAAGGAGCGTTTAGCGTCCTCGACTAGCATCTTCGTTACCGGCTGAACGTTTACCGGCACACCGAGTGTCGGAACAGCGCCGCGTCTCAAGCGACTACGAGCCGGTAAACCGAGCACCAAATGCTCGATATCCTTCTCGTAAGATTCGTTGTTAAAGTGCAGCGAGCATATGCGCGCGGTTTGTATGTTAAACGGTACGTCACCATTGGATAGTGGTACGCGTCCGCAGGCTCGTACCCAGCGCATACGTACTTCCGGTATTTGGGGGAATCGATGATAACGGATACGACGACCTCGTGTACGACGATGACTGTTTCGACACGTTGCTACGGCGCACTGCGGCATTTTTTTGTCACTTGTTTTCCTCCTTTTATTATATTTATATCCTTATTTATCCCCTTCTCCGACGATTTATTTTTTTTATGAAGTTACAATTATTACTACGTGCAATAATATCGATTTTAAAGTCGAAATTTTTTGCGTTGTTACGGATAATGGGAAAAACAAATCCAATATGTCGCCTTGGTTATTTTTATTTGGCCTCGGATTCTATCACTTTTGAGCTTTCGAAATACTGATTTGAGACATTGGGTTTCATCTCGTATGGCACACAGATATATAGAGAGAGAGCGAAAGGAAGAACGTTGAATCATCCACGTGTTGTGTTCTCCAAACTCGTTTCTCTTGGTCCCAGCGTGGTTGCTCTTCGCCTATCTCCTTCACTTTCCTTTCGTCTTCGATTTTTTCTTCCCCCGCTACGCCGGTACGCGAGAATCTTATCGCAGGATTTTCTTATCTCAAAATTTCTTGCTCGACCACCATATTAGTTTATCTTTTGTTCTCTCTGTCTCTCGTTGGAGAATCCCAGAGTGCGAAGATCGATATTTCACGATATATTTTTTCTTCACGAAGTTTCAGACGTTCTGCGTAATCCCAAGGTCGTTTCAAAGGTCAGAGGAACACATGTCGGTGGCGCACATTCGAAATTCGTAGACTTCCCCCCGTTATCCAACGTATGTATTTGTTTATTATCGGGGATAAAGATGGGGAGGGGGCACGTGCGTCTCACATTTTTCTCGTGTTTCCTCCGCTCTTCCTCTTTTTCCTTAGTTTCCTAATTGTCGTGCTCGAACGTATTTTGGCAAGTTTCGATTAATCGTTTTTTCGGTTCGCCGGATTTTGAGCGTTCACAAATTGCGTCAGATGGTACGAAGCTCTAGGTAGGCTAGAGGGCGCTTTCGTGTCCTTGGATCGGACGTAAAGGAAGAGAGAGAAACAACGATGCACGACGTAGCAGTTGAAATGAGAGACAGAAAAACAGAGGGAGGGAGAAAAGGCGAGTTGCGATAGTAGCGCTCTCGTGGTTTTGCAGAGCGCGCGCACGTCCGGTTTTCGACGGATCGACGGAGAGGCGACAAAACGACGAACTACAATACCGAGAGGGATCCACTGGAAGCGAAAATACACAAATATATATGCACGTATGTATACGTGTACACCGATATCCGTTCTTTCTTCTATCACTGTTCACTGGCACGTGTTTTGTTTTTTACGGTAGAAACTAATACTCCGGCGAAAAGCTAATCACTAAAAAATGTTATTACTTCATCGCACCCACGACCGTCACACTGCGAGCCAAAACTCCGAGTTTATCGATCAAAAGAAAATGTTACGGAGAAAAAAAGCATCACACGTGCTCGAATTACACGATTGTCACAGGGAAAAAAAATACGCGAAGAAAAGTACATCAGTTTCCAGTCAAAGCGCGAGAAGATTCCGTAGTATAATTTTTGGTTCGTGGCTCTTCGCCCGAATGTCGCGACGGAGACGACGGCGACGATGACAACGAGAGCGACGTGTCCTTGGGCGTACGGTGAACGATGCACTGACGTCGCTCAACGACATTCGGAGAGCGCTCGACAGGGCGGGAGGGGGGGGGGACGTACAAGGGAGCGCTCTGGAGGAGAACTACAGAGTGAGAAAGAGAGCGCGCGTGTCTCTGCTTGCGTGAGAGGGAGAAGAACGTCGAAGAAGACGAGGGGCGGCGTTTGTGGCTCCGCGCTACCGACACTACCAAGGCTCTGGCACAACGGCAGCACACGACGGAAGTTACGGAGAGCGCAAAACGCACGATCATCGAGGGAGAGAGGTCGAAAGGACATCGGTACCAACCAACAATGCCGACGCCCTGTGCGCAACCATGCGCGCGTCCGCGCCCGCGTAGAGTCTGACAGAGAAAGAAAATAGAGGGTAGGAAACGATCAGCGAGGAAGAAAGAGGGAGAGAAGAAAAAGGGCGGGGGGGGGGGAGAGCGAAGCGAACGACAACAGGAACCACGAGGATCAGCGGTCTACGCTGCTATTTCAACAAAACGCCGGTAGGAGTGTCTGCGCGGATAAAATTGGTCCCGAAGAGTGGGGGAACTTGAACGAAAGAGGGAAGAATATCAGTGACGAGAGCTGTCGAAAAAGTACGTGGGTTTCTGTTTGTGTGCGTGTGCTTGATATATCTTTCTCTCTCTCTGTCTCTTTTAGGGGCTTTCTTTGTTTGCACGGATGTTTGTGTATGTGTGTGCGAGTGTATGTTCAAGAGGACTTTTGCCTCTTTCTTTCTCGATCTCTTTTTTTTTCTGGTTCACAATGACTCCCGCAGTACTGAGCAATATTAATATGTATTTTTGTCCAATTCAAGATGTTTCCTAAGCTTCAAGAATGAATATATCCACATATTATGTACAAAATGTGTGCTACTTCATTTTAAGTTCGTTGATGTTGTAGATTAGATTACGAAAACGAGAATGCACGTTGGAAAACACGTGGCGCTTCTAAGATGCTAGTATACATCGCTCGTTCTCATTTTTCTTTACTTCTTACTTAGAGCCTTTTTTTATTCTTTCCTTGATCTCGTTTTTTCAACAAACGTCGTTCGCGCAACGCTGCGTTGTTGAGGCCAACAAACGAACGATTTCGTTCGCCCGTTATCGCGATCCTCGACCACGTTTATCGTAGAACGGCTGCGGCGAGCATTCTTCACGCTAGTCGGAAAGAGCAAGAGAGAGAGAGAGGAAGATTACTCGAGCTCACGATATACGTTCCTCGTATAAACAAACTCTCGTGTGTAAATATTAATTTCTATGTCGATGCAAAACAACCCGAGTATTTAACGAGTTTTTTTTTTTTTTTTGCGGGGACTGTAATTTTAATAACTCGTACGTAAGTGTACTAAAAAATGATACTGTCCGACGACAAATATTGCCGTAAATTTACTGCCATTTCGTTAATTTCATTTAATCGAATCTAAGCTCGGAAATTGAAAAATTTCCGGACATATTCAAGCAACCAAGATTTTTTCTGATCCTTACAACCTGGAAAAGGTCATACCGAGCATCTTCCATGGATCCAAAATACTGCTAACCGCGTTTTATAATGAATAAGTGTAAATAGAACGTAAAATGTAAAGCGGGACGTTACCGTAACTAATTCTACATAATACAAACGCACTAATTATCGTAAAAAAGAGCGTTGAAATATGAGAGAAGAGTGCGCTGAGGTTCGCGGACCTCGTGGGAGCCTCGCGCTCCCGCCAGTTTACATTCGAACTGTTGAGAGACCGTGAGAGAGAGTGAGAAAGGAGAGCAAACTCCAGAAGGGAGTTGAAGGGCGGGGGGAGGGGATTTTGGTCCGCGGAGTCTGTGGATCATGCTGGTGAGCGGAAGAGGGCACATACCACAAGCCGGGGCAGCTGCATGCAACGCGGTGAAGCCTCTCGTGTCTGCTGCTCTCGCAACTGGTGAACCAATCAACGTTCTCCATAGGAGACGAAAATTGGGGAGGGGGAGAGAGTTGGCAAAAGAGGGCGGTAGGAAGCCCAACAGGCGGAGGGGGAGCGAGGGAGAGAGAGAGAGAGGTCACGTTGTGCTCTCCAGCACGACGTTGTACTCATTCCTTCGGGGGCTCAACCACCCCTCGGCTCGACGTGGTCCTCCAACGACGCCACCAAAACTACCCTTCTCTTTCTCTCTCTCCCCCCCTCTCCCCCCCCACCGACGTTCTCCTGTCCTTCTCTTTCTCTCCCTTTCTAACGACCACATTTCATCATCTACATCTGCAAATGACTGTTCGCCTGCTATCAACTTCTCTACCACAATGAATTTTCGATAGACTCCACTTTCATTGTACAAAAATTGACTTTATTTTTTCTGTACGCTTGCCTATTTGTAGCTCATCCGCGGAGAAAACTTAAAGTTTCTAGGGAGACGATCAAACTGGAGGCTAAATTTGACCTTAGTAATTTCTGGGCCGCCATTTTAAATTCGGTGTATTTACAACGCTGGCTGTAATATCGAGACCGCCTGTAACTCGAGTTCTCGATGAAACCATCAAGGACTCACGGGCAGGGTGCTCGAATTTCCATTATGTCGTTAACGACTAGACCCAGGTATATAATCAACCGAGGAAACTTGCTCTTTTTCGAAATAAAGCTATAACAATGAAAATATCCTGCGATACAATAAAACTTGGGAACGATTAAGGTTTATTTCTTCACGAAATCCTTTGGTTTCATTTACACTCGTCGGGCAAGCTTGAGAAAAGTGCTTATTATCGAGGGGGATTTACCGAGTAAATAACTCGTAGTGTTTGGGTCATTAGCTCTTTCAATAGTCGAATTGGAATAAAGCAGAATTTTTTCCTAGCTCGAAATCCAATAAATCCTTAATTCAGCAGGGCCCAATGGGTAAAAATGGTCGACAATCAGAAATTTTAGGACTTGGTGAAGTTCGTTTGATCGTTTTAGGCCTGGGTACCATCGTTCGTCCAAGGCGGCAGAACCGTTCGCAGCACCGGGTGCACCAAGCTGCACATATCTCGTGTTACGTTTTCTTGCCTGAGCGCTCGGGCGTTTGAGGCTACGAACGAAAGAGAGAGAGAGAGAGAGAGAGAGAGAGAGAGGGAGAGAGAATGTGAGGACCCTCTTCGTTTCCCGGGAACCATTCTTCGTGTACCCCCTCGGTCTTTGTGTCTTCTTTCTCGCTCTCTTTTATCCTTCGATCTTCTTTCTTTCTTTATCTTTCCATGTCCCTCATATTAGTCATCTTTCTCGATCTAGCGACAGCTTGGGTTACCAAATCGCCGCCGTGGTTGCTGATGTGCCAGAACTCGGAGTTCGACGAGCTCAGTTCGTCTCTCTATTCGAGATATCGGACGTCGAGCCCTCTCATCTCTTCCCTCTCTTCTTTCTTTTTTCTCTTCTCTCTCTCTCTCTCTCTCTCTCTCTCTCTCCCCCTCTCTCTCTTTCTTTCTTTCTCTCTCTTTTTTTTACTCTTGGTGTGTCTATATGGCATGTGTAGCAATGGCTCGCGAGCATCGTATAAGAGAGGCCACGATATGACGACCACTAACATAAGCCTTCATCCGGTGCGGGTGTATAACTCTGGCTCAAGTTCGCCACGACGCAGCTGCCTCTCCTTCTCACTCGGACCGTTGACCTTTTTACTCTTAATGATATAATCCACTCTCTTCAATTAGAGCTATCTACCATCGTCCCTAGCGGAGAGGGGGTCTTACAGACAGCCTCTATCAGCAAAGCTTCGTTGGTATAACGATCACAAAGAATTCGTATGAGTTGAAAAGTCCGGGGTGAGTTTTGAGTGATCGCTGACATTCGGGATCGTCTAATATTCCATGGTACGATTCAAGCGGTTTAAAATATTTTAGTTATTTACACCGGAATCGACCAGTCCCGAATGTCCGGTCGGCTGAGCTGTGGAATTTGTTAGAGCAGCTATTTTCTTCGTTCGATTAACGGGTCCTAAGATTATCACTGGTTGCTTAGAATATTCGAGAGCATCGGTTACCAAATTGGCAATCAAGACATTTTTACTTGAGATGACTCACGCTTGGGTAGGTCGAAGATGAAAATGATTTTTAGACGTGGAACCAAACTAACCAGTCTGGAGAACGAGCTACTACGATGCTTCTTAAGATTATTATTTCTTGTTTTGGTACCAAGCTTCTATTTTATTCTCCCGATACAATTTTCATGAAAGTTTTTATTTTTATGGTTTGTTGAGCTCGTAGCTCAGGGCGAAACCAAGTGGTAACAGATAGATATCGAGGGGTTGGTCTCTCTGGTGTACGAGTGAGGGGTTCTGTTGGAAGCCATCTCTGATGCTTTTCGCACCCCTCTTTCTCTCTTTAGGGGCAACCACCCCAGCCCGGTTCACGTGGTACCCAGATTTACGTCTCTCTCTCTCTCTCTCTCTCTCTCTCTCTCTCTCTCT